>JAVJIF010010916.1:0-88531 GCA_038442645.1 Agave tequilana | reverse complement strand
TTATGCTTCTGACCATTGTTCTTCCAAAGGTTGAGGCCATGCTCGACAAGACAATCTGCGCCATGTCAAGTGTTCATCGGAGCATCTGGTTCAACATTCACTGAGGACATACTTCGGATCCGGAGAGGCTGGGATCTGCTTCACAATGCGATGAGTACCTTTGTAAAGGGGAGCAGCCCAATTTCATAGCTGAAATGAGTGAGAGACAGGGGAACAACGCATCTTAAATTGTTGATTATGTGCAATCCGGTTGTTGTATATTTTGAGTGTAGAAGCGCACGGATCTGGTGCGGCTGAGGGGTATTCTTGTTTGGACTTTCCAGAGATTTACACTAATTTGTTTGTCATATTATTCGTCATTATTGTATAATATTCATATGTACTGATAACACCCGTGTAATAATGATAAGCTAGTTGAGTGATGTCATTCTCATATCAACATTAGCTACGCTGGTGGAATCAACATTTTTCTCACAAAGTTTGGGGCACTTGTGGAAAATTTAGTGACAAACGAAATTTTACTGGAAAAACTATTATAGTTCTACCTTGAGGAAAAAGAGTGTCTATTCCATAAATTATGCATATGTATATACTTATCTGCATAAGGAAGCTTTTCTTTATGAAGAAATGGCTCAATGATATCTCTTCATTCTTTATTTTCCTGGCACACAATTTTTGTAATCTAGTTTTCTCCTTCAAAGCTTTGGTAGAATAGATTTTTTTTTTCTTTTATTTCTCCAAGAAATTAGATTTCAATCATTTTTTTCATAAGAACAATACTCCAGTAACCAATCAGACCAGATTCTAGGTAATGTAAAAATTCTTCAGCATTGGCAAAAAAAAGTTATTAAAATAATATGACAGTAGTTGCGTAGAAAATCTCAATTGTCTCTCTAAATTTGTCAACAAATGACAACAACTATTGAATTACATCTAGAGATGAGAATTGAACATCTATGCACGTTCAATGGAAAATTTTCTATATGAATATGAATTTTCTTATAAATTATTTTTCATTGGACATGTCCAGTGAGGGCCTATGAAAACAACCATTCTCATACCTAATTGCGTCCTTAAGTGTATTAACATTTGCAAGATAAATGGTCGAAACTATGACAGTATTAAACAAGTGAATACGCTGTTGCCGTTGGTGCCTACCCGTGGGCAAACAAGCCGACAACTGGACAGTAACAGATCTCTCTCTTGAATATTTCATTTTTGAGTCAACTACACAACAGATTCCTCTGCCTGATGTCCCCCACGTAAGCCAACAGAGGGAGGTGGGCTTGGTCAATTTCATTGAGACTCTTTTAACAGTAATATATCTATGCATTATTTTCTTTAATTTATAGCACTATATTATCTCATGATATCAGGTATGTGAATGGTTTGTTTAAAATTTTCAAAAAATCTATTCATCTCATGATATCTGCTTGAATTGAAACTCATGAATCAGAATCCAATCAACATTATTCTTCTGACAATTACTATGATATGATAATTCTAACGAGAAAATCTCAGTCAACTACTCAATAGTGCGCCATGTCTGTTGATCTGTGTGTCACTATTCTTATTGTTCTAATAGTGAGGTATAGTAATTTAATGTCAAGTTTATTTTAAAAAAAAAAGAAAAAAAGGGGAAAAGGTGGAAGAAAGAAAGAAAAGCTAATGGCTAAAGTGGTGTATGCTGATTGGGGGTAGAACAGCTAAAGAGTGATGGCAGGCAAGGCCGGTTGTGGTGCTTCCACTTCCATGCTTCCGACACTAGCCACGAGATAAGACTCCTCAGACCAGGACGCACTCACTCACTCAATATATTCACCATTTCTGGATTCTTTTCTCCGCACCATCCAAATTTTGATTAGGGGGAAAGAAAAAGAAAAGTTAGATAAAAAAAAAAGAGAGTAAATTTGTTTATTATCAAAATCTGTAGAAGAGAGGTTTTCTGTTGTGATTTTTATAGAAATTTTGTCAGTCTGCTCATCTTCCTTCGCGAGAGAGAGAGAGCGACTCTCCCTTCTTCTTCTCCTCTTTACCCCCTTCTCTCTCCTTTCTCCTCTCTCTATTTCTTCGTTGTTTGTGATAGTTGATCGGTCAGTTTTTCACCGCTTTTAACGATATACTAGTTATTTTATTTTCATGGAGGACAAATTTTCATGTACTGTTTCCTCAAACTTGTGTTGTGTTGATCTGTTTTTTTCCTAAAAATAACCTTTTTTTGGGTAGAGCCCTGACAAAACCGCCCACCATCAGAATCTCCCACAATAAGATGCTCCCTTCTCCTTCTTCTTCTTCTTCTGCTACTTCAATTGTTGTTGTTGTTATGAGAAGAGGAATTTAGAGAATTTTGTGCTCTTTAGCTAGCTAGAGTTTTGGGATGGCTTCTGCTTCTTGTTTTTTTACTTGCGTTCCTGCACCCTCATCTGGATTGCGGAAGAAGGAGATGATAGTTTCATTGAGGCCGCGGGTGTTTTCCGTTCGCTCGGTGCTGGATACCAAGGTTTCTGATATGAGTGTCAATGGTGAGCTCTCTTCATTCACATAATTCTATAATTTGGTTAATTCTTTAGAAATCAAGAAACCCAATTTTTCCTTCACTGTAATTTTGCTAATTTGATTGTTAAATTAGGTTATAATTTGCATCAGGTGGTAGCTTTTCCATGCATTTTTTGGGTCTTATGTTGGGTCCTTTATTTTGTGGGATGAGAGGATTTTACGTTTAGCATTTCCAAATGAATTGTTTCCCTTTATCAGCTCCAAAAGGATTGTTTCCACCTGAGCCTGAGCACTACAGGGGGCCAAAGCTTAAAGTGGCTATCATCGGAGCTGGGCTTGCGGGCATGTCGACTGCGGTCGAGCTTTTAGACCAAGGCCATGAGGTTTGGATCCCAGTGTGTGAGCTTTGTGCTAACTCTTTGACATGCTTAGTTATGAAGGCTTGAAAAAAGGAAATTGGCTAAAATTTCACATTTTCCTTTCTCCCAAACTTCACCAATTATGTAGTTTCACTTGCCACTTTGTAATCAATTTTGCATCCCTTAATGGCGTTTTCTTTAATCATTTCTATTATCTTGGTTTCCTTATGAAATATGAATGCTTTGGCTTCATTTCCAGGTGGACATATATGAATCCCGGCCATTTATTGGTGGCAAAGTAGGTTCTTTTGTGGATAAGCGTGGAAACCATATTGAGATGGGACTCCATGTCTTCTTTGGTTGCTACAACAATCTCTTCCGACTTATGAAAAAGGTAAATTCTCAAAGGAGTCAATACACGGGCAATGGCGGGTTGAAACAAATCTCTAATCCTAAACTTTGAAAGTTGAACCATGGTATATCTGTGTTCATTGGTAAGATTGTGAACTGACTGTACTATTTAACTGCTTTTTACTCAGCAAATTGGACCTAAGATCACAGAGTTGGGACAAGAAAGATCCCAACCTTCATTAAATATTCAGTATCCCAACATTTCTATCATCTTTTTCTATAGGATAGCATCCTAATGTAATTAGAAATTTGATGCTTGTCTGGAATGTTATGACATGTTCCCTCATCATAACATCATATATGAAAGAATTTTCACTAGGAAAGCCACTATTTAGCTGACTCTCATGGGCCTGAACAATGATATGAATGTATTAGGCTCAATGTGTGTTCTTCATTTTTACATGAGTCTTCTGCCAATATAAATGTCCTGCTAGAATCCAACTTAGACATTGGAATAGGAATACTTTCACACTATTCTTTTAGATATTGATTTTTTTCGTCAGGTACCAATTTCACTTTTATCTTTCTCTGCTCTGCAGTATACTATGATTCTAAATTGGATTTAGACAGTAATAATCACTAGTGGTCAAGCAAATAGCTTTTAGGACTTTTAAGTTCTCAAAAGCTCCATGCTCAAGGTACAGAAGATAATCAGAACTTCATTATCTTTTTCTATCAGCAATAAGATCTGTAGAGATGATACCTAGTGCTTATCAGTTAATAGAGAAAACCTGCTACTATCCATTATTCACGTTTCTTTGCTTTGTTCATTTTTCGGGGAAACTAATTGTTTAAATTCTCTTTAATTTTTTTTAATTGCAATTGGTTGCTTGAGGTCTGCTAAATGGATCTTTTTTTTTTGCTATCAGAAGTTTGTTAATGCTTAGATTTCTATTCATCTTCTGATTATGATATAACTGTGACTGATTTAAATTGTCAGGTTGGTGCAGATGAAAATTTACTGGTAAAGGATCACACTCACACCTTTGTAAATCTAGGAGGAGAAATTGGTGGTATGTAATTTGTTAAATACACAAATTATTCATGTCAATGTTTGGGTCATATTCGTGAATATTTCAGTTATCATTCTAAACTGGTTTTCAGTTCCTAAGTTTTGTTCATCAGAACAAAGAGAGAGAATATATACATTATAGCTAGAGTGATGGGGTAGAATGAATCGATGAACATGTGAGTAAGCCCTCATGATGGTCAAGAATAAATGAGCTTTTGCAAGTGAAGTATGTGGAGATGATTTTGACCAGAAACGTTCAGGACCTTGTGATGACAAATGAAGAAAGCAAGATGGATAATACTGTAATTAAGCATGAGTTTATGGGAAAATTTCCAATCAGTTAGTTGAAAAGATTAAATGAAGATAATAGGAGAATTATCATCATCAAGTTTTGAGGGATAATACTAGCTATTTAATAACTTGGGTACAATAACCATGGTAAGCAACATATACCGGAAGATGGTTGTGTTCAAACAAAATCTTGTTTGATTTAATGGATGTGGTAGAAAAGTGGACGACAAAATGGGGTTTGGCTTAACAATGGTTGGTCTGTTAGTTTAGTGAAAGTTTTTTGCAGTATACCAATGGAAGGTCATATTAGTCAGACTATAAACCAAACACCTGTTAGAAAGGTGCAGAAGGGTGCCTAAGGTAAGACATGATATTTAGGGTAGAGGATGAAACACTCGTTGGCTAGAAGTTCAACTCTCATTTCATAGACCTTCCTTCTGAAGAAGAGGACTGGGCTGAAATTACATGGCGTAGTGAAGAATAATTGATGAAAAGGAGAGGAGAATGTAACAGAACAGGTGCTTTAAGAGGATGAGATGATGTCAAGAAGGTGTGTTTGCATATTGGAGTCATAGTATTACTTGTCCTTATCGTGTCACTGCATATGCATACACCATGATTATCCTAATCTATGGGTCAATAATGTTTACAAGCAGGGAGCATAATTATCACTCACAGTCACATGGACCAGTCTGAAGAATTTGCACCCTCAGGCTGCATTTAGGTCATATATATAAGATTACATGATCATAAAATTAAGCAGAAAAACCAACCAAGAATATGACATAAGTCAGGGATACATCATTCAGACGTACAAAAGTTATGTTTTATGAGGATCGCTGAGAAAACACTCTTTTGAGAGACAACAAAAATTTTTTGTCAGTTATTTCTACATGAGGGGTAAACTTAACTAAAAGTAGTCCAAGAGGAACCTTGTGAGAAAGAGGAAATGAACAAAGCAAAGCAAACTGGACAAGGGAAAATCATTATTGACATCAGGGAGCAATGCGAGACAAAAAAACACCATGGATCGAAGACTGCAATGAAGGTCAAAGGGTGACTATGTTTGTCTCATTTTAATACTTAATCGACCCAAATACATAGGAAGATTTTGTATGATTCTGATCAGGTCGAGTATAAAAATATCTAGGAAGATAGTTTGAGAAAGTGAAACTCCAAGAAACCTTGAAACAGCCTAAAAGATAACAGTGCCGGGAAAAAGATGGATATAAAAAAGAGGATATAATTTGTTTGTGACGATACAAAAAAATAGAGATAAAGGCTTTGTTGTTGTTGTCGTCGTCGAACTTTCTGAATATACACATCAAAATTCTTTAATTATCACTCTGATCTTTGAAGTATCCTGAGTAGAAATCCCTAAGAAATTTGGATTTCAAGCGATGGTCTATAATCAGTTGTGAGTGCTTGTTGATACCCATTGATAGTAGATGTTCCCTTGTTGAGGAAGAAAATGTGAACCCAGCAGTTAGACACTTCGATTAAAAGTGATGTGTATTATTAGTCAAAGTGTTCACAAGGAGCTCAAGATGATTTCAAAATATGATACCACTGTACTGATCAATGAGGGATAGATGTAGAAGCATATTGCATATGGTGGAGCTGGGTTACTTTAACAGGTTAGGATGTGAGTACGTCCACTAGAACTGTAGGATGGACGATACAAGTTAAAAACTGACACTGTTTGATGTGATCTTGAACACTGAGACTCTCCAAACGAAAAACATTTGAACGCTTTCAACATGTTATGCCCATATATCAAGTAGCCATTAATCAAGTAGTTTTCTATATATTTTAAAATATTGATATTGTGGGCACTTGGTGCGTGGGAAGATCATGTTAAAAGTTCTGGGCAGTTTAGGTGTTTCAGATCACGCTCAATAATGTGGATTTTCAAGATGGTCCATCATGCACCATCATGCATGGGTGGAAGTCTTCACTGTACTTCTGAAAGTAGCACAACTCCAGCCTTGCATTTATGCTATGTAAACCCAAAATATGGCCAACTAAAGGAGTGTTTTCACCATTATGATAAGCTGAGAAAAACACATGGCCAGATATTTAAAAATGTTTATAGTCATTTACAAGACCTGCATATTTAAAAGCTTACTTATGTCTTATTATTTGTGATGTGTGATTTACTTTTAGTATAATTAATATCTTAATTCTTTTCCCTGCAGAACTTGATTTGCGGTTTCCATTTGGTGCACCATTACATGGTATTCGTGCATTTCTATCGACTAATCAACTTAAGGTACATATATTCCTTCATGTAGATTATAAGATTAGTGTGTTTCACGGGTACATTTTGGTGGGCACTTTCCAGCGGTGCAGTTCGATATGCTTGTATAAATTGTTGTTTCTTGTTGAAGTCTCTTTTTCTATGAATGATTTCTGATGTACATGCCCGTTGCACCCTAGAAATGAGTAGGTTGAATTAATATGCATGACATCAGAATTAGATATCGATAAGTTAAAAGCTGAACAGCATCCATCTCTTACCATATCTTTGATATTTTTGACTAGGCATGATGGACTACTGATATCCAGAAGAATTCTCCCAAACAGCTAGTCTTTTCTATGCTAAAGTTTGAATATTATAGTACTACTGTATTATAAGCTGTTCAGAGAAAAGATGAAGCTAATGAGTTATAGGTCTTTGCCATTCATTTATGTGAAAAAACGATATAGGAGCAGCCTCATTTTTTATATATTCTATGGTTATTAAACTTATCATTTCTGTATTATGTTGAACTCATGCTTTGCTTACAAACACTTAAACAAATGAGAGAGGAGACGTAGGTGTTTAGCAGAACTGAAAGCTGCGGAATAATCAGGTCCTTAAACAGTCTATTAAATTGATCAAGTATTAGCTGTATGTCAAAATTTTATCTTTTAATAAACTTAAGAAATGTTGCAATAACATTAGGTACCTTTTTATTTTAAGGACTTACTTCCTTTTGCACCTTAATCTAGTATTACTCTTTATTCTCTGCATTTTCTTTCCTTTTCTTTTCCTTCGTCATTTAAGAAGTTGTATTTTAGTCGCATCTATTGTTGCCGCAACAGTGCAGTTACTGTTGTAGCCATGTTCAGATTCTACCACATGATTCATCACAGATCTGTGGTTGCTGCTCTGTCAGAAGTTGATAATTCATGGGGTTATCACTGCATTGTTTCAGTCTAGGTCACCTTGTCACTGCATTTTATCTTCCTTTGTTGAGAATGCACTTAATATTGGTTTTTTTTTAACATTTGCACAGCCTTATGATAAAGCAAGGAATGCTGTTGCTCTTGCTCTAAGCCCAGTTGTACGTGCTCTTGTTGATCCTGATGGTGCAATGCAGGACATAAGAAATTTAGATGACGTAAGTGGCTTCTCTATTGCACTTGGCTTAAATTAAATGTTTTCTCACCTTACTGGTTACCAGCGATTGGTGACACAACATTATATGGTTTGGGCAAGACTTATTCTCTCCTTTTAGGTTCTTTGTTTGAACTAATTGAGGCCCACAACGAAAGTTTTATCAATCCAAATTTTTTATGCTGACATTAGCTTTTATTCTGAATTTGAATCAGTGCTAGACTGCTAGTTATCTTCAGGCAGTTCTCTTCTTTGTCTTTTTAAATTTGTAAATGTCCTGTTTTATCTCAAATTTGCAGATTAGTTTTTCTGATTGGTTCTTATCCAAAGGTGGTACCCGCATGAGCATCCAAAGAATGTGGGATCCTGTTGCTTATGCGCTTGGATTTATCGACTGTGATAATATCAGTGCACGCTGTATGCTTACCATATTCTCTCTCTTTGCTACCAAGACTGAGGCTTCTCTATTACGTATGCTGAAGGGTTCGCCGGATGTTTACCTAAGTGGCCCTATTAGAAAGTATATTACGGATAAAGGTGGAAGGTATGATGGACAAAATATACATATTCAGACTTTATTCTAAACAGAATTTGCTTTTTTTTTTAAAAAATTTTAAATTGATGTTTATAGTTCTAGCCATTGCCAATTTCCTATTTCTTTACAAGAAAACTTTTCCATTACTGTTTCAGGTTTCACTTAAGGTGGGGTTGTAGAGAGATACTTTATGAAAAATCACCAAATGGAGATACATATATCACAGGTCTTGCAATGTCCAAGGTTATCTAGTTTAAACTTTAGTTTTTTCTCCAGTACTTCCAGTTTTCTATGTTAAGGTTATTTAACTTATAAATATAGTTTCTTCATGAAATCACATTAGCTTATGTATCTGTTACATGTTGTGCGGTTGAATTATATTTACTTTAGTGAACAAAATATGTATGCAAGAATGTTGATGACGAATAGAAGTTTGTTAGACATAATTAATTTTGACTAACTTCTGTTAATTGATGTCAAACATGCCAGGCTACAAATAAAAAAACCGTGAAAGCTGATGTGTATGTTGCAGGTTTGTGAATAAACATCTTCTACTCTATATTTTCTGTTATATCTCTTGCATCTTATCTGATGACAACTGCATGATGATCTACAGCTTGTGATGTTCCTGGAATCAAAAGACTGATCCCATCCCAGTGGAGAGAATGGGATCTATTTGACAACATCTTTAAACTAGTTGGAGTTCCGGTTGTTACTGTTCAGCTCAGGTACAATGGCTGGGTTACAGAGCTACAAGATTTGGAAAAATCAAGGTAATTTATTCCAATCTTCTGTCCCGACATTTTTGTGTTGAGCATGTAGCCCGGATACTTGCAAGTTTTTTGGTTAAGATCTGTATAACAATTATTTTTTATCCTTTGGAGTGAATGCAGGCAATTAAGACGGGCGGTGGGAATGGATAATCTTCTTTATACTCCAGATGCAGACTTTTCTTGTTTTGCAGATCTTGCACTCGCATCACCAGAAGATTATTATATTGAAGGACAAGGTTCCCTAATCCAGTAAGGAAGATTTTTATTATTATTAGTCTCTTATAGAATTACGGTGTACTCTTTTTTCTATGCATTCTCCTTTATTATGATCATAGACATTATTTCAGATTTTATGGTTCTTATAAATGTTTGTAGTCTCAACACGTGTTCGGTTTTTTTTTTTTGGTAAGGACTTACTTTTACTTTTGGATAAGATTATCCAAAATGTGTAATATATATTCCATGAAGTTGCCCAGGACTTTTAACATAAAGGTCAGAAAGGAATTTTTGTTCTGCCCACAATTCCGGACAATAAAAAGGGATCTTGCAGAACTTAGCGCCTACAGTTTGGTCTTTATAAATTTGTCTCTTTTTTCCAATGAATTGGTAGAAAAGTGCTTTTTTTAGTCTGTAACTTTGTTGAATAACATAGTCTATCACTCTCCTCCTTTCCTTGCCAAAGACATTGAAACCTTGATAGGGATATTATCAGATTCTATAGCTCTCTATGTTTCATTTTCTGGAAAGCATTCTTTTAACTTCAATGTTCCCAAAGAGTATCTATAGTTTCTATCGTCGATTGTCGGTTCTACTTGAATCCTCCTATATGATTCTCATTAAACAACTTATGAACACAATTCTTTTTTTTACTAGGGGTCTTGATGTTCACTCTCACACTTCACATTGCTTAGGTCTCTACTCTTTATCTCTCTTCATCTTCACAGGCTTGTTGATGCGGACAACAAGACAAAGAGATGGCAAATCTTTCATCTTGGAGAAGACGCGCCAACTCAATATAGATTCAGTAGTTCTACTGGCATTAAGATTTCTAGTTTCTATTTCTTGTATTTTTTATTTTTAGTAATATAATTTATAGTAGGATTGTTACTTTTCTTTTTATATACTTTTCTCTCTTTTAGACTTTTGATTTCTTTTAGGAGTAGAATTATGCAATCCAAATAGAAGTAGGAGATACAATTTGTAGTTTATATAAATGCCCCATGTATTCACTTTGTTCAATGAAGTTTTTCTTCATTCTCAAATTGAGTTTAATTATTGGATTTCTTGATCCTAAATTTCATTACTGGTGAGATGCCCTAATCAGACTCAATTAGTAGTGGGATGTTCTAATTGATTTATCTATCTCTATTCCCTCTCTCTATCTTCATAACAAATTTCTTCTCTCTTTAAATTTGTTACCGAATCTTTCTCTCGCCACATCTACTATCGATCTCGACGCCCATTGTTACCTTCTTCCTCACCGCTGAAGCCGAGGTCATTCAGGTTTTCTCCACGGCACCAAAATCAAGAAGAAAATAGATTCGCGCAAGCCAAATTTTGCACCAGCAAGCTTGCTTATTCGGGTCATATCTCACTCATCCGAAGTTCAAATCACGTACCGTTTGAAATGTTGGATTTGTGACAGAAAGAGCTACAATACTGAAGAATCTCAAAGCAAGAAAATAGAGAAAACCAAATTTATTTCACAAGTAATTCAAGAGATATAATTTCAATGCATAAACTGTTTATTTACAAGTCAGATATATTTTTCTAACTTATTATCAATTTTAATCTATTGTCCACTTTAAACTGCGAGTATGTGATCTGTTTCTCTTTTATAGTTGCTTGACTTCTTTATTGATAGTAGAATCTGTTACCTGCATTATAACAATATTTAAATAGTACTTTGATATTTGAATTGATCTAATACATGCATGTTAAAGAAACATAACTAATATTAACTGTTTTAAACTTTTCTACCAACGATCGTTCTTATTGGTGAAACGTTTAATTGAGTTATTTTATTTATTGCTTCTGTCTCATACACGTTTCATATCAGTTTGGTATCAGAGCAGTTAGGTAGGATTTGCATATTAGTCTCGTTTATTTGCTTTCTTTTTTCTAGTTAGATTTTATTCAAAGCCCCAAAAAATTAGTATAAATTAGGAAATCTTGAACGGTAAGTCTTTTCCTGAAATTCTATACGATTGGTGTCTAACCAAGGAAGGGTACTCAACGTGGTTCTGTAATTAAGAAACACCAAATGTGAAAAACCACCTGAGTTACGCCGACCTGGCCAATTGGACTGAAAAATTGGGGTTTGACTTACCCGATAATTTTAAAAGACAAGTTTTCGAAAATCAAATAAACAAAAATTTTAAAATTCAAAACAAAAAAATAGTATAAATTTGCATTCATATTAGGACTCATATATTGCATGCCAACCCGTAGTGGTATCCCATACTTGTGTGAAAAAGTTAGTGAACCCAACACTATTTCATAGCCTTCCAACCTACCCTACCTGACATTATGACTAAACTTGATTTTCTAACTCAAGAAGCTAATGTCGTCCGTTTAGATATAAAATGATTGAAAGAAAATGTCAATAGGGTAATAACCAAATTGGAGACCCACAATCAGAACCCAAAAAGCAGTACCACTTGTGTAATCCCCATAGTTAGAAAAGTTGTGGACAAGCCTGGTAGCACCATTCCTCTGATATTAACTACCGTGGTAAAAGAGTTTAGTGATGTCCCAAAGGAGTTTCAAGACAAACCATCACCTATATGTGACAACCAACTCGATATTGAATTTGATTCCAAAGAGTTTACATATCACTCAGACATAGATTCTGATGAAGACGTAGATGATTTCGCTGACGACTAAATCCATGAAGAACTAGGAGATGACGTCGTAGAGTGTAGTACCTTGATTTCTCCTGAAGTCATCCCAGTGATTACAGAACTTGTTGACGTCTTTCCTAAAGATGTTACACATAATGACATTAGTCAAATATTTTCGAGTCACTTGTCCATTATTAGCACTGCCTTTTCACAAAAAGGATACAAGAACTATAGAGTCATTGCAAATAATGAAAACTGCACTAATGTAGTATTCTTTGAGGTATTCGAAAATGATGGATTAAAGTCTTTACCCCACTCTCACACAGTTAAGGTACCATAGTTCAAGTCCACAATCATAGAAGTTCCACAACCGTGTCTACTCTTAATCGATTTTTATCTCTACTTTGAAGAACTATGTAGCATATGTTAAAAATCAAGTCTAAGTTCTCCACTGCTTTTCAACTTCTAACCGATTGTCAACTGAAGTCGTCCATGAGTCTGCATTATCATTTTTTGCATCACATGTGCACGTGGAATCATATCACAATTTATACAAGAAAGTCATGGATAAGATTTTTCAAAATAACACCGACTACGAGATTCGAATTGATATTAGAAAATTGTTTAAAACTTTTAATGTTAGTGATGTTATCTTACTTGCTTGTAGTACTGATTCGCTTCAAATCTTGAGAAAACTAAATTGTAATGTTTATGTTATAGATTTTGATATCAGTTCTATTTTTAATATTGAAGATCTAGTGGATTACAAAGGTTTTGATTTTAACCGTAGCAACTTCCTTATTGATGAGCCATCCCATGAGCCTATTTTTGAGAGATACTCCATTTCACAATTCCAAATATTTTAACGACTACAGTGGATCAAATTGATAAAATTTTGGATGATGAAATTATCATGATTTGTAAGTATTTGGTTCGATGGAAAGGAAGAGTACCGACTGATTCCATCAGGTTGAAGCAAGATGAGATCACTTTCATTACTGACTCGACAGACTCGAGCTCTCTCCAACACGGGGAGAATGATATAGACAACAGAACGAAGAGATGGCAAATCTTTCATCATTGGAGAAGGCGTACCAACTCAACATAGATTCAGTAGTTCTACTAGCATCAGGATTTTTAATTTCTATTTTTTGTATTTTTTATTTTTAGTAATATGATTTGTAGTAGGATTACTACTTTTCTTTTTATGTACTTTTCTCTTTTTAGACTATTGATTTCTTTTAAGAGTAGGACTGTGTAATCCAAATAGAAGTAGGAGATATAATTTTTTAGCCTATATAAAAGCTCCATGTATTCACTTTGTTCAATGAACAATCAATGAAAGTTTTTCTTCACTCTCAAATTGAGTTTGATTATTGAATTTCTTGATCCTAAATTTTATTAGTGGTGGGATGACCTAATCAGACTCAATTAGTAGTGGGATGCTCTAATCGATTTATCTATCTCTATTTCCTCTCACTATCTCCACAACAAATTTCTTTCCTCTCTAAATTTGTTGCCGAATCTTTCTCTCGCCACTTCTATTGTCGACCTCGACGCCCATTGTTAGTTTCTTCCTCACCATTGAAGTTGAGACCATCCAGGCCTTCTTCACGGCAACAAAATTAAAAACAAAACAGATTCGTGCGAGCAAAATTTTGCACCAGTAAGCTTTCTTATTCGGGTCATATCTCACTCATCCGAAGTCCAAATCACGCACCGTTTAAAGTGTTGGATTCGTGACAGAAAGAGCCACAATATTGAAGAATTTCAAAGTAAGAAAACAGAGGAAACCGGATTTATTTCACAGATAATTCAAGAGGTATAATTCCAATCCATAAAATGTTTATTTACAAGTCGGATATATATTTCTAATTTATTATCATTTTTGATCTATTATCCATTTTAAATTGCGATTATGTGATCTGCTTCTCTTTGTAGTTGCTTGACTTTTTTATTGATAGAAGAATCTGTTAACTGCATCATAATAATATTTAAATAATATTTTGATATTTGAATTGATTTAATACACACATGTTAAAGAAACGTAGCTAATATTAACTGTTTTAAGTTTTCCTACCAACGATCGTTCTTGTTGGTGCGTTTAATTGAGTTATTTTATCTATTGCTTCCGCCCCATACACGTTTCACATCACTTGTATACAGATGATTCTCCCTCTTTACTTTCTAATATAATTAAATTCATATCTTTTAGATTTAGCTTTCTAATTGCTTCATTAGCTTCCTTGATAACTTGTATTTTTCAAAATTTTCATTTATCCCTACACTTTTGCCAATCTTTAAAAGTTACCATCTTTACTTTACCTACCTTTTGTGCTTCCTCATCCTGTTTCCACCTTTCTTTAGATGACAATTTATTTTCATACAATAAGACATTATTCCAAGTTATGTCTGTTTATCAAATTTCCATCTCCCTTCTTATATTATGTATCTTTAAAGAGTATTAAGTTTGCACATTCAAGTTCCATCATCTAGCTCTTGGTCTTTTATTTGTCCAAATTCTTCTTTCCTCTTCTTGATACAACTGCATAATATCATCAATCTTAGTTGCGTGCTCTAGCTTTTTCTTAGAAAAATTCATATTAGCATGCAGAGGTAGAAATTTGGTAAAATAGGAAGGATTGGACGGAAATGAGCATAGAGAAAGGGAGGGCCTGGGCCCATTTGAGATTTAGCGATGACTAGCTAAGATGGTTGCCTTGGTGAGATGATCATTTGGATGTACTAAAGGTTCAACAAAGCTGAGTTGAAGCACTGAGCATGATTTTCACGGAGAACAGATAGGGTTTAGAAATTGCTGGCAGCACCAGGATAGACAGTCCCCAGAAAGAATAAGTGGGAGAACATGGAGCAAGGAAGATCTCATTTAATGTGAGTGCACAGTGCTGGTTATGATGACTACTAAGCTGATTCGGAGAGTTGAAATTTTTGTCATTGTTTTATGCATGTGATATTTGTTGAAATGAAGCCGAACGCCGTTGTTCCTTTTGATCTTATTTTTTACGGGTAAGTTGCAGGAATACCTTTAGTATAGGTTGGTTAGCATTTACTACTCCTGATCATCAAAATCAAACAAATATATCCCCTGTAATATCCAGGGGCTTATTACCAACCACAGGCCTTCTTACATTCAGACTAGTGTGCAAATGTAGTTACATGATTAGTGCTTTAAGGTTTAAGCCTTTTAGGGGTAGAAAAGGCATACAGGTTTTAGTTTTGTCACTTTACTTCACCATGTGGAAGTATTACATTTGGCCTTGGATAGTCCAAGAGACTTGTTTACATTTCTATATAGCACAAGGGAAATTTCCTACAATTTCCCTATTTTCTTACCTAGGTTTATGATACTCTTTTGCTTTGCCTTTGTAGATTTTACCTTCCAAAGGTACGCTGTTCTGTCTAATAGCATAATGCAAATATTAGAGGGTATTATGTTTGTTTTGCTATGTTTATCTCATGAGTTTTTATGTAATGTACTTTTATATAAGATATATGATCACTGATGGTTGCAGAGGCAGTGTCAGATCTTCACCTAGGAGGACAATACTGTCATAAGCTTTAGACATTTTATATATAAACCAAAATCCGTTACTTCAGCTGTATTTCTTGAGAGAAGTAATCTAGCCCCCATATTATTTAAAGTTCAGTTTTGTATCATATGGTTTTATTACTCATCTTTGAATCACAGCTTTATCTGCAGAAAGTCATGTTTTCATTAGTCAAAGCTCTTGATTTTCAGACACTTGTTATATGCTTACTTTAACTATCCATCAATCTATCTGTAAGCTATATAAACAAAGATGCATGACTATAAGAATTATTATTGGTAGTAAATAAATAGCAGTAATTTAGAAACTTAGATGATGCATCAATACCTGCGATAATGATACATGTCATAAGTTTTAAAAAAAGAATACAAGTACCTTGTATTTTTTTTTTAGAGAAACATGTACATCGTAGTTTCTCTAACAAATAATAGGAGTAAGGTGTAAGGTGCAAGAGAGATAAAATGGACAATGGTAATTTTGACTCCGAGTACCCGAATGCTGGAAGGGTCAATCTGTTGTTTGGTGTGTTCTTTTCTCTCTTAAGTAATCGAGGGAAGGTGTTGGCTGTGCTGGACACTGTCTCTGCTCTGAATTCACACACCGAATTGTTTCGTTTCTTATCTGTGTCAGATTCTTTATGTACTTGAACTTTTTTAATAAACTCCCTATGTGTATTAATATCTTCATCTCAATTGGGCTCCAGTACACCCCCCCCCCCCCCCCCCCCCCCCCACCCCCCCCCCCCCCTCCCCCGAGCTGTTCTCACTCCTGGTGATCGCTACATGCCCTTGCCTAATGATGAAATTATAGGCCCCAGTACTTTTGCTGTTTCATACTATTGCATTGATAACCAACATAAATTTTTGTATAGTCTACAAACCTTGTCGAAATAATTTCTAACGGTTTTTTTTTTCCCCCTCAGAGCTGTTCTCACTCCTGGTGATCCCTACATGCCCTTGCCTAATGATGAAATTATAGCCAGAGTTCAGAAACAGGTAAAAAGCTAGGTAGATTTTATACTGGCCACAAAGGCTATTCTATTGAGCAAATGGTCCACCAAACATTTGGAGGTTTATCTGTATACAAATTAGAGGGACACCTGCTTGCAGATATTAATCAGAGCACAATAATCATCAATAATTTAAATGTCAGATTAAGCAGTGGCTATATATATACGTGCTTGATGGACAATTCACCTTCATCATCATCACAATCTAGGCTTTTTCCCCATCAAAGTGGGGCCAGCTATGGGGCACAATGCTTCATTAATTGATTGGCGTAATCTTGGGACTGGATGTCGATGCCATCAACCCTCTCTGAGTTGGTGCCTGATATTAGCCAGTTTCTTGGTAGGGAAACCGGGAAGAAGAGATGGGCTTGCCATAAAGCCTAGAAGGCCAATTGGTTGGTAGGGAAACCTACCATCCAATATTCTCTGAAGACTTCTGGAAGAAGGGAAAGGATGATATGTTTTTATAGGGAATTGTATTCAACTGTAAAACACATGATGAAATCAAACACCCAAAAAGAATACATTTCCCAGGCAACAACAACAACTAAGCCATTTGTCCCAAGTATTTGGGGTAGGCTACATGAACAAAAGAGAATTACGCCGGTTCGAGCACATGGATCAGCTTTCTCCACTCATTCCTATCGAGCAATATGTCTTCACTAAGACACTTTAGCCTCTATATCTTGTCGTATTACCTCCATCTATGTTTTCTTCGGTCTCCCAGGCACTGTATATAATTACTCAATCATATAGATGAGTTGACCCTGATTTGTGCTAGTCTGCAAAACCATATTAACTTAATTTGCGTTCTTGTTGTACCCACATTTTATTTAGTATTATTACTCAAACTCCTCTGTTATAAACTATCAGGTTTTGGATTTATTCCCATCCTCTCAAGGCTTGGAGGTTCTATGGTCTTCAGTTGTTAAAATTGGGCAATCCCTTTACCGTGAAGGACCGGGAAAGGATCCATTTAGACCTGATCAGAAGACACCGGTGAAAAATTTCTTCCTTGCAGGTTCATACACTAAGCAGGTAACCACGATCTGCTATTTTTGTTATTTCATGGCATTTCACTTAATTTTTAATATAACTGGTATGTTTGGTTGCATATATACTTATGAGTGCTGAACACAATACAAACTAATCTTTAATACCATAAGGAACGGAATGGTCAGAAGCAACGAGACATAAGTGGGTGTCAAGTTTTTGGGTCTCTTAATGCATCTGACTTGACAATTTTCCAGAACCTGTCAATAGAAAGAGATCCTTGTCTACTTCATTTTCCTTTTCCTTCTCTTAGACTTGTAGTAATTACCACGTCTCTTTCGTAGTTTCATTTGTTTTCTGTGAACATTCTCAGGCATTAAATTTTGTTATATGAATCTTCCAGGACTATATTGATAGCATGGAAGGAGCAACCCTTTCCGGGAGACAAGCAGCTGCATCTATCTGCGATGCTGGGGAAGAGCTGGCAGCACTGCGCAAGAAGATTGCCGCTCTTCATTCTGAAGAAGAACAGATTGCTAAAGGTTCAAACACCTCCGATGAGTTGAGTCTTGTATAACAATGATATCACATAATGGCTAAAAAATTATTTGGAGTTCAGGTTGAGGGCAATGGCATCAACGAGTATCATCGTTCTTTGACTGATTTGCTGTTCTCCCTCAAAGGCCCTCTTGATGATGTGCATCATCACATGTAATTTATGGACCTCTCTCTTCATGCATGGCATACAGGATACATTCAGGCAAATGGCAATGGCAAACAAGAAAATGTAGAGTCGCGAAATCAGAGGGTGTGATGTGATAATTTTGGTGTTTGGCTTTTCATAGATATGTATGATTGGTATCAAAAGGTCCATTGAAGAGAAGAAAGAATGCAGGAGGGGCATCTCTCTGATTAATTTTCCAAGTATCCTCTCCTCGCCGAATAAAATTTTATTTATATCTAGTTACCTAACTGGAGCCCTTTTGCAAGTATTTTTACCTGAGCTTGAATGACACATATCACATTTATTAATATTGGAAGTGATGCTGCTCTATAAATACAAGTTGATGGGAGATGATGTTTGTACTAAATTTTGAGATACAGGGGACCTCAGAGTGAACAATTTCAGGTCAGAAAGCTTTTGGTGATATCACGTCTTCTCAATTTAGTAGCCAGTTTTTATATTTAGTTTACAGGAAGAAAGATGAATTGCTGATCAAACTTTTCCTGGTGCAAAAGAGACAACAGGTTGCAAGATCCATTGAAATAAGCAACAGGTGTTGTCACTGCTTAGAAAAGTACAAGTGAGTCAACAATTGGGAGAGTATGGTTGTATTAATTAACAATAATATCATTTGAAATATTCATTTTTGAATAATACTTCTGCAACTAAAATAATTAAAATTTTATAATGCAAAATAAACGTTTCTAATTTTCCATCGTGAGGAATAAATGTCTAAAGCGATCTCTCTTTTTCAAGGAATAATGGTATATTATAGATTGCTTTTGTTAGCTTCCATTCATGCTCAAGAAATAGGGGAGTAAGGACTTGGGGCACCATCCAAAAGACTAGCCGGCCATATAGGTGGAGTAGCCCAAATCTTTATAAACCCAAGATCATCCCCATGTCTAGCCGATGTGGGACTATTTGTTCGATCCAAATTCCAACAATCCCCCTCTCGAACAAAGAGTCTCCATGTAATCTTTATACCTGGAAGACAATCTTCACACCTAGAAGACATATGCTCAATCGAGATCAAGATCTTCTTCATTGCGTTACGGCACACGTCTTACATGAAGTAGGGTTCCTATGCCAATCTCGAGAGCTCAACTAGCTCTACAGGCCGATCTTCCTCACTCCTTATCCGTTGGAAGACAACACGTCTTACATGAAGCACCTCGAGCATGATTACCTCCCTCAAGAGCTCAATCTTTATAGATTCAGCTTAACAGGGTCCCACTGCGCCTTCCACTGCGCCCTGGGGGATCGAACATCACCCACACATCCGACTAAGTTCGGGGCATGGCTCTGTACCATTTATAAGGACTTGGGATACCATCCCAAAAGACTAACATTTTAAGTGGAGTAGCCCAAATCTTTATGAACTCAAGATCTTCCCTATGTCTAGCTGATGTGAGACTATTTGTTCAACTCAAATCCCAATAAGGAGGAGGGAGAGAGAGGGGGTGTTGCGGTGAGAGAGGCAGAGGGGGAGAGGGTGGAGGTCTGATCGGCTTTACCGGAGGAGGAAGGAGGAGGGAGGGGATACAAGAGGCCGGTTACGGGAAGGAGCGACGACTACAACAACTGCAGGCGACAACGACAAAGGCGCTGTTCTCTCTCTCTCTCTCTCTCTCTCTCTCTCTCGCGCGCGCGGGGAATGAAGATGGACAAACAAAACAAATAAAGTTTGTGAAGGAGTCACGGGAGAAAACTTAGCTTCGTTCGGTTTTGATTATTTCCATAAATACTACTGATATCCGAGCTAAAATTGGCACATCGAAATACAAATTCAAAGGCCAGACAATTGTGTCCATAAGGAAAAACAATTAGCTGTAAACAAGTGTACCTTTACAAATTTAAACACCAACTTCAAGACCAACAATCAGTCTGTTCAATTTCAAAAGGCACCTCTTTTCAGACCAATTTACTGCAAGGCTCAACTGGTAGATATACAGGATAACTATCAACTGGTAGATATACATGGCAACTTGTCAGTTTCTAAATTAAACTTGAAATTAATGTGTATGATTTGTAGAGACGGACCAAGTGCCTCACTTCAACATGGACACGGGTTGTTGCACAAAGGCAATTTTAAAAAGTGCACACATGAGGACATGGCTTTACATGCATATTTCTTCTGATAATATGCATATTTTCCTCTAAAATATAAGAGTGAACCTGTCACTCATATTTGAAACTTGACAGAATATAATTTTAGTAAAATGATAAACATTAGTTAGTTTCTGGCAAAAAAATTCAATAACGTACTTCATGTAATACATATTCTTAAGGTGGATAATAGTTTACATATCACAGATTAATGTACAGTACTGTCAAGCCAATTCATTCCAGATAATGTGATAGATCAGGACTCTTCTATAAAACCACAGTAAGAGTTATTTACGAGAACAAATTTAATTTTAAACGTCAAGTTCTTCAGACCCTGATTTGTTCCATACAACACAAACGAACTCAGAAGCAAAAAACTACATGCAATCAGTTGTTACATTAGTGTAGAAAAGTAGAGCTACACAGACAGCTCAGACCAAGTACCTGTTGAGGAACTAAAGCCAACTTTGAGAGTGATAACTTCTCAGCTTTTTAATTCATCTGCTTGTAAACATAGCATCAGCTCTTTTCCAGCCTGCACCAATCAACAGCAAATGGTGAAACTGAATGCTAGAATTGCTTTTCGAGTCCGCTAACAGAGACAATGCTTCTGAGAAAGTATTATGTCAGATCTAATTTGAAATTGGAAATTATAGTTATATTCAAAACTTACTGAAGGGAGGTTTTCTCTCGTGACTCGTAGAAACTTTATCCGTCCGTTCGTCTTTTCCTCCCTCAGGTTCCCCTTTCTTCTTCATCCTTCTTCTTTCTCTCCCCCGTCCTTCTTCTCCTGACCGATTGATCAATTTCTCACCGACAATGGCGGTACGCTAGTTAGACACATTTCAGGTTAACAGCATTATAGCACTATGTTGTAAGTGAACCTGCATTTTACGGTAAGCACCTTGCAGTTTAACGATCTTCAACATCAAATGGATTGGAAAAACTTTTGGAATAATTTCCAAAACTTAAAAGTGACATGCATGATTTCAAAGAAAAAATTACTCATATTAATGATAACAACCGACCAAAATCTTTAAAGTATAGAAACTAGTAGACATGTTATTTCATGAAATATGTGCATTAATTGAAGTATGAGACCAAGTATAAAATAGTGAGGTTAACAAATTCATGGTTTATGAAAAATAACATAGAGAAAAGTATGTTCAAAAATCCAGGGTGGCGGTTGGCTCTGAGCTCCATTGTTGGAGCCTGAGCCTGAGACCGTTTTGGGAAATTGCTTCGAGTCGACGAGCTGAAGTTAGAACTTTGAAGTTAGATGAATGCTCAAAAATTGCGATTTTGAAGTTGAAAATTTGAAATTGAAAGTGAAATTGGGTGGGGATTGAGGGTACTTGGGTCGCTGGATCGCAGGACCTTCTCGAGCTCTATGATCCAATCCATGGAGCAAGCAGCGGAGATCTTCTCCCTCTTCGACCTCTCTCTCTCTCTCTCTCAATGATCGGCAGCGGAATTGTTGTCCTCAAATCGAAGATGTCCTGAAACTTCTTGTGCATTTGGAGACGCCCTCGCCCCCGCCCTCCCGGTCGGATCGATTGACGGGGCGGCCAAAACAAAGTACAAGAGACAATAAGAAAAAGAGAAAGAAAAATATATTTTAAAATAAATACATGTCAACATATAATATAAGAAGGTTTCACTAATTGATCTGTACGCCCACTGGATTACGGAAGAGAAATTTTATTAAAATTTTATTAGATTAGGATAAAAATTACTTACACCTCATACTGAGAAGATTATAATCTCTTGGTGTTTGCTAAGAATAGTGAACTCTTGTCTCTAAGTTTCTCTCATGAATCTCTCACCTAGATGAATTACACCCTTAGAAATTACAACCTCATTGAATTATTTTGAAGGCCACCTCCAAAAGGATATTTATTTACCATAGAACTCTCGTAATTCTAAACAAACTTTATCAATACGAACAATCACCGCCTCAGAATAAAAAAAACTCGAATCCAACTCGAATATGAGAATAGATATAGAAAAGAAAACTGCCAGGCCAGACATTAGTAGATTAGGCCAGGATATTAGTCGACTAATACCCAAATACTAATTGATTACTCTGACAAAATTCGAGAACCCCAACTCTCTGTTGGCCAACCTAGTCGACTATACAATGTATTAGTCGACTAATCCATGTGATTAGTTAACTATACCCAGTATTAGTTGACTGATAGGGTGCACAACTCCTTGTGCACGTCCGTTCTTTGATCTCCGAAGTCTTGTCTACCTTCACGGCGTATTTCAGTCACAAACCCTAACAAAATTAGGTATCCCAACATGAACTAGAGGCGGTAACGGGTCGGATGAGAGAGAGGGAGAGGGGGAGAGTGGAGAGGGGAAGAGGGAGGCGGAGCAGGGGGCGATGAAGAGGGAGAGGCGGAGAGCCAGAGAGAGGAGACGGAATAACGACAAAATTGGTGAAGGAGAGGGAGTTAAAAGAGAGTTTTTTTTTTTTTTGTATATCTTACTTTTCGTGCATTACACAAGTACTTTTTAATAGTATACCACCAATAACGGTGGGAACCGACGGATTGACCATTGTCGAGCGACGAAGAAGGAGGGAAGAAGAAGGGAAGAGAAGGAGGAAGAAGTAGGGGGAGGTGAGAGAGGAAGAAGAAGGAGGAGTCTCTCTCTCACGGGTGAAAATGGACGGATAGACAAAAATTCCATCGGAGTTACGAGAGAAAAACCTCTCTTTCGATATGTTTGACTAGTATATCACCGTTGGTCGGTGGGAAACCGATGTCGACAGCAGTGAGAAGGAGAGGAAAAGGGGAGGATAGAAAGGATAGGGGGAGAGCAAGAGAAAAAGAGAGGGTGGAGAGTGCAAGAGAAGGGAGAGACGGACGGACAAAGTTTCTGAAGGAGTGACGAGAAAAACCTCCATTTGAGTCGGTTTTAATTTAATAAGGCTTTTTTTTAACACTCTCTTTTGTTCATTTGTTATTACGTGTTTGGTTTGGGGCGGAAGTGGGGAAAAGCAAAAGGTGTTTGTTTGGAATCAGAAAAGGGAAATGAGAATTTTTTTCTTTTTCTTTTTTACACTTCTTTTTTATACTATTATTTTCTCACTTGCAAGGATGCTACAATTAATTTTGTAGTCATGTAAATCTCACTTGCAATAATTTAGTTGTTCAAAATAATTAATTTTGTAGTCATATAAATTTCACTTACAATTTAATTACAATCTAAAAAATTTATAATATTTATTTTAATATTATTTTGCTGTCAATTTTGTGAACATTTTTTTCACTTCCACTTTCATATTACTAATCAAACATAAAAAAACACAATATACTTTTTTACTTACTTTTATATTACAATCAAATACCAAAAAAATTACTTACACAAATCTCAATTTTCTATTTTTTTCATCTCTTTCTCCTCGTCATTTCTCACATTTTTCCTCCCAATTCCAAAAAATGCAATCTTATCTTAATAGCCGGATTTATATTGTAAAAGCACAGAGCATCTTAATGGGTAATTACCAAAAGAAATTATGTCCACAGAAAAAGTACGCCCAGGCCCATTGATTCAGCCTACAACCTTCGTCACAAACGCAAAGAGCCCCAATTTCCCAACCTATTTTTCTCAAGAACAAGTATGGCGGCGGTATCGACCGTTATCCCTTCTCCGTCGACTCCCCGTCCATTTTCCTCCCACGGTAACTTATCCCTGCGGAGCACCCGTTCCTTCCGGTGCTCCGCGATCCCACAGGAAAATGATACAAGCACCCCACAACTCCTGAAACTTGCTGTCAGCGGAGTCACAGAGCTCCTCAGGATTCTCTCCCCCAACAAGAGAAGGTTAGTCTCAAATATGGCCCCATCTTCTTGAATCCTTCCTTATAAATTTGCTATTTTTTTAATGATTTTGTTTTGATTTTGAATGCGAGCAATAGAGATGAAGATTGGAGGAGTGAAGACGTGGCTGTAGCTCGTAGTGTAGATGATGTGGTGCAAACCCTGCGATCAGATTACCAGAATGCGTATTTTCTTACAGGTATAATGAATTACTCATTACTGCTGTAACTAATAGGCAAACCCTAACTCAAAATCAAAACTTGCATTCTGATGCTGCATGAACTTAAGAAAACAATTAGGGGATACAACGTGTTTGATAAAATGACTAGCCTAGCATTAAGTGCACAAGGTCTACCATGAGTGCGTGATAGGCCTCGTCTAAAGACCTTTGTTTATTTCTTAGATTGAACAAGAAAGTGCAAGTTATCAACATGATACTTTGTCATTGACTCATTGCTGATTGCTGATGTGTAGCTTGTGATGTGGTGTCTATTCAATATGCAAAGCTCAGAATTCGGGGTCTGTGGTGTGACAAAGTAATATCTGGAGATGAATGTTTCACAATCTTGCGAGAGTAGCCAGCATAATGATTCACTGTCTTCAACTTCCTCATTTGATATTTGTTCTGTACAGAATCTCCAACATTTTCAAAAGTGGATTACTGTCAACCAGCCTTCTCATTGTTTCAATTTTCTTTAGATTCCTTACCAGTGTTGACGTTGAGGGTAACACTCACTTTGGGTACTTATTTGTAATATGTGAATGTCAAACCCATCTTAGTCTGATGATGCCTATGGAATATTTTTTTCGAGGCCAACCCAATGAAAACACATGCATGAGGACATTCCTTTCATCTCTCCTGATTAGAGTCCTAGGAGTACAAGATATATCACATGTATTATAAAATTGTAAAAAATGTGAACTTTCAATCACTCTTAAAAATTCACATAGAATCTGGGTTCTGTAGAACTTTAGCCCACAATCTATCTCCATTCTTCATTGCTAGGACAATCCAATAGCAAGCTCTATGCTTCTAAAATAAACAGATGAAGAGTGAAAGCCAATTTTCATCTTCTAGTTCTCATCCCACATGTCCATTTTCGAAATTCAAGCCTGCTAGTGGAATCTTCCCATGGATGAGTTACTGTGAATCAGTAAAGAGAGTTATTTGCAGACTTTCATGGGTCCCATGGTTACCTTGTGACCAATTTATCATTTACTGTTCAGGTCTCCAATTTACAAATGCATCCAAGAGATTTGCTCGCAAGACTCTTACAAAATTCGACAAATTTTACATCCAGTGAGACACTCTGCCAACCTTCTAAACTGGTGCAAATTTCTTGTCAGGAAACCGTTGCAAGAGTGGGTGCAAAACACTTCCCATAAATCCTTGAAGATTAATATTTTCATGTAGTTTAAGCTCGTGCAATAAGGGAGTAACTTCCATGTTTCTTGTTGCCTCAGTAGTCTAGAAGATGCTAATGGGTGTTATATCTAACTATAGGTACTGCATTTTTAAGGCACAGATAAAGAGCCAGGTAGAACACATATTCCAAAATCTTGGAAGTAGGTACTAGGTAACATTTATAGTTTAAGGTTGTCATATGGAGTTATATGTAATTCATTTAATTCATCTGTTTCTCATTTCTCAATTCCTTTTCAGTTTGTTTTCTTTACAATTTTCCATTACCTGTCTTTATTTTTGACTGGGATCGAAGAAAGTTGCTATTCGAGATTTTGATAATGGAGAATGTCCTTCTCTTATTCACCTACTACTCAAGTACACTCCATATGGAGTAAATTCATTAGATGCAAGTTAGACTTCATCATTTTACCTTAAGCCACTTAGGCATCTACTCAACTCTTAGTTGAATGTCCATGTTTAAGGTTGTACTGACTGCTGCATCATTTCTCATAAAAAAAAAAAAAATCTTTTATAGGCTTTTCTGAATATCATTCTGCTAAAAACATCGCCGTTCCATGATTATACATGTAAAGAGAACTGATATTCTTAGATGGCTAATTCTGGTAAGGTATTCATCTTGAATAGTAGTTCTTTTTCAGAAAGAAATTAAATTAAAATAACCAAGAACAAAAAGAAAACACAAATAAAAGGTTTACTTGGATGACATCTTACTCATGATTTTTTTATAGAACTAACAATATCTTTGCACATCAGGGAAGTTTACTTCAGAGATTTATGCTGAAGATTGTTTATTTGAAGATCCCACTATCAAATTCCGTGGTAAGACTTTACCTAGTCTATTTTGTCTTATTCATCTCTCGTTCAACCAAATATTGCATTAAATCCTAGTCTTATGCTACTATGCTTATCATTATGAAATAACCAATAGTGATAGGGAAAACCATTTATGAAACAATTTAATGGTCAGGTGACCAGTGGTCTGCAGCAGTAGATAATACTGTGCAGCAATTAGCCAATTGACAAAGACGACTGAGTTCAGCTTCCTAGGGTCAATTGACCTACAATTTTGGGCATTTGTAAGAAAATAGAATTCGTTTTAATGTTGCAAACTCAAAAGGCTACTATGAAGCCTTCAGTCCAGTAGCAAATATAGTAGGGGCTATTGACCTCCTTTTCCTATCAACTAAGTCACAAGCTCTTTGTCACGCAGGAGGCTGGTAGTTTTTGAGACAAACTATAAACTAAATTGCATCTAAATACGTATATATACCTTGATAGATGATGCCTGCCAGAAACAATACTAGCTAGCCAACGGAGAAATTATTGCAATAAAGAGAGTAATTTGTTGGAAAGAGAAATTATTAATAGCAGATGGATAGATCAGGGGTTACTTGTGTGTCCGCCAGCCACCAAGATGTGGGGGGCCAAGTAGCACCTAGATCTATTTATATACCCAGCAAAGAATCTTAAATAGTAATTTTTGATTTTTTTTATTCCAAAAGTTTGCTCTTCCTTCTAAAGAGAAGAGAAAATGTTTTCTTTTGATTTTTTCTATTTAAAAGAAATTCAAATCCTACTTACCTTGTTCTCTAGTTGCCTAGCTATTTAAGACTGACTCACTCTCTTGTCTGGGGTAGTTTGTGTGTGTGTTTTTTTAAGTTTTATTATTCATAGATATTAATTTTTTTTTCTTACCAACTACTTATTGGTGATAATACCGTTACATTGACCGGTTAGATGCATGGAAGGTATCAGAATATTTACCAATTGGAAAATTTTAATGGTGTACCAACCGGTTCTAGACATTTTAAACACGAAAGCGGGCAGTATACCGAAGGTATAACACCAGTATTGGTTTGACTGGTATTTTCTTCTAAATTATTATTGGTTCCCCACTAGTACCGATATACAGGCTCCCCACTGGTACACCGGCAATGTTCTAAAAATCGGTTTCATTATTCGTGCGGTCCAACACTGACTAATGATTAATCGGATTAATCAGAGATTAATCGGGGATTAATCGTTTTAGAAAATTTTAATATATTTAATTATATTTATACACAACTACATATGAATATATACAGTTAATTTTTAAAAATACCTAAATATTATACAAGACAATATCTAAATGTGAAGTTATACACAATGATATGATGAACAAGACAATATAAATAAAGAGTAAAAAAAAGTAAAAGAACTTATCTCTCCACATTAGTAATCCAAAATTTCAAATTTTCCTACATAAATATAAATCAGAGAACTTACTTGTAAAATAAAATAAATAAGTCAATTTATCAATCAAAATAATGAGCGTTAAAGAATGATGGAGAAAGATTACCAAATAAGTTAATTTGAAAAAAATCAAAAATAATAAAACATAAGTATTACTTTATGCAAAATGTACAATAATAAAATATCATAATTCCTCTACTATTTAATAAATAACAGTTCATCTACTATTTAATAAAAATCATTATCAAATTATCAACATCACAATATAAACTACTTAGCAATCCAACACGCACAAAGTGATAAGTTTTTCAAATAAAAAACATATGAAATACCTAAAAGATTAATCGGGGATTAATCGGGAATTAATCGTTTTGGACCCGATTAATCGCCCGAGCGCATAATCAGAGCGATTAATGTAATATTAAGCGGGCTGCCACCGAAGAGGATTAATCGGCCGATTAATCCGATTTTTAGAACAATGTACACCGGTATATCGCCAGTATATCGAAAAACTTCAAACAGTGATCTCAGCATTATCATTTCTACTACACATTTTTTGGACATGTTCAGCTATCCAATGTAATTTTTTATTAGATTTATGAGTGTTCTATGGTTATATGAAACCCTAGAAGCACTTTCCACTTTGACTACCTTGATTTGATTCTGTGAACCACATTTTTCTTCCACTCACCTTTTTTATGAATGATTGACTCTATTCTATGAACTACATCTTTCTCGATCTCACCGCTTTAATGATGATTGATTTAATGATTGATTTAAATAGAAAAATAGACACTATGATGTATTTCTTGACTATCAATCTCTAATATATGTTCATTCCTTTCACAATTTTGTTTAAGTTATATTCCATATATTTTGTTTTTGGTCTCTGTTCTAAATCCTTTACATTCAAAGCTTCTCTCCATCTTTTTACTTGGAAGTTATACTATATCATTAGCAAGCAACATTTCTTCTGGTCCTATACTTGCCAAACTTTTGCAAGGGAATTGTAAACATACAAATTCTCTTTTGGGGAAAGATTCACATATTCACACAGAGGTTAACTAAAAGCGGATGAACTACCCACTGCAAAGAAACAGAAATTCATTACTGTGTTTCGTTGCACTTGTATTGTCATTATAAAATATCAATATCTAAAGATAAAGTTGAACAATTGCTCTTGGCCCCTTAATAATGATTTTCTATGAAAAGGCCCATGTAGTGTCTAAATTTTTACGAAAAAAATCCTTTTTAAGTTCCAATGAATAAAAAATAGCACGATCGGCAGGTAGCCCAATGAAACTTTGTGTCATCTTGATGTTAGCCTTGGATGGGATTCATTCTACTATTCTCATTTATCAATGATCTTGGATGCATTAATATTGTATAGATACATAAGTATCACACACATTTTCATGGGCCCATGCTGCCTATAACTCCTCCGAAGTGAAGATAGAAAACTGTTTCAGTTTTGTATTCTTTATCAAACATACTTTGTCCAAATCAGTTTTCCAATGGGCTACATACACTAAGTTTACAATTGATCATTTATTTGGCAAGTTAATATGAAAGGGTCCTATTGCTTCTCTTATGTTTTGTTCTTTCTAGGTAAGGATCGTTACTCACAAAACCTAGATTTGCTTGTACCTTTCTTTGATCGACCATCGCTTGAACTAGAGAAGATTGAGAAGGTACCTTGCCTCTTTTGAAGATTACTTTTGCTGGATTTTAGTAGTATTTATTTGTGAAGATTAATCCTAATCTCCGGTAATGTGAATTATTTCTGCATGGTCTATTTTGATGCTATTTTCATTCATAATCTTACATGCACATGCTTGACTTCAACACCTTTGCAGAATGAGGGTGTGCCAGTTAAAAAGGCTTCTAGAATCTGGGCATTGCAATGTATGCACATTTTATACATAAGAAAACAGCTTCACAACCCAATTTGATTCAGGTCCAACATAAATTCAATAATGCATAAATCTATGTCCTATATGTAGGAGAGCCATTCCCTATGCATACCCACACTTGATTTGATCCAGAAATACGTTACCATAAAACAAACATGTTTAGTTCTTATAAATGAAGCTTTGGAGTGTAAACTTAGCATAATATGTACATCACTATATGCCTTCTTTACCTTTTCTGCCCCCACTCCTGTTGCTTCTTCCTTTTCCATCTCTTATTTTGCCTTTGATTCTCTCTCCTCTCCTTTCCCATCAAATCTTCCTCTTTTTCTGTTCTTTTTCTTCCTCTGTCTAAAGTTTATAGTTTGACCCAAGCGGCTTCCTAGACACCTAGCAGGTCTGCATAGGTTTCCAAAGGTTCGTCACCCAGGACTTAGACAGTTTGACAACCTTGCTTCCCTGTTATCAGTCTAATCATATTCATGTTCGACAGTTTGAGTCTTTTCCAGGATTAGGAATGGTTATTGAATTCCACGTTTGATGAGATACATATATAAAATAGCATCGTTGTCATTAGCATTCTATGTGTTCTACTAACTTGTTTTGGGGCCAGTAGATACAGAATCAGGTTTGTGTTGCGAAATATTTTGGTTTGACTATATGCAGGGTACTTGTTATCACAGCACGATCAGATCTAGAATGTCATCTAAGTGTTGGGAAAAAAAAATTGTTGCAGAATGTTAGAAATGCTTTGTGATGATCCTAATCTTCAGCAGTTTTCTTGTGCAGGGCCTGGACTCTGATATGAATTTTGTCTCGGCAAAATGGAAATTAAGGTGAATAATTTATCCCCTTTCACTTAGCTTAGTAGTTATGAAAAGATCATATAAGTTTTTCCTCTTAACATTCTTTGTGCTTTTGTATTGTTTTCAAAGTAGATTTTCATCACCATCACATAGATATAAGCAGTTCAAAGCCAACATTGATACTGGAAACTAGGTTAAGCTCATCAAAGCAAATTGTTACAAAATCTTTTAGCATAAACTATGAAGATGGATTCTGTTAAGAGCAATAAAAACATTTCTCTCAATCCTCATCATAATCTCGGAAACTTGGTGCAGTGGCAGAGACTTTTTAGAGTAATATATGTTCAAATCCCGCCTGGCGCATTTAAAAAGTAAATTAAAAAAAAGGCACCTTGCGCAAAAAGGCCAGGATTCAGCCCATAAAAAGGGTGATCAACGCGTGGGGGTGTGTGAGAGTATAAAGACATTTCCCTTAACCTCCACTTCACAGTTTTGATGTAATAGCAATGACTTCAAGAAATTTCTTGTGTAGTGTAATTTTCTTGGAACGTCTAGAAACTCTAGACTTGCCTTTCAATCGATGATCCACACGATTTTTTCCAGTGTAAAATATCTGTGGGTGTAAAATCATGTGATTTTGACTCTTTTGGCGCATAGATCTAATAGTTTCATTTTTTTCTATTATAGACAGCTGTATTTACAACCCTCCTATTTCTGGCACATCGAATGTGTTCTGTATTCTCTTTTAAAGTCTGATTTTTTGTTAGTTCATAGAACTCCACTGTTTTCTCCCTGTAGAATTGTGGTTTTTCCTACTTGGTCTGGCTAGTTGGGCTTGATTAGCTCTTACCTTTCCAATTCACGCCTGCAATCGGGCTCACCTTCAAGTGCACCTCCGATCGGGCCTGTAGTCCTGCCCCATATGGCCCGTGTCTTGTGCCTGGTGGCTGAAGGTGAGCTCAGGCACAACAAGAAAAGTTATGGGCCAGGCACAACCTAGAGTCTCATTCTGGACATCCATGTACCATACAATTTTGGGCTGGCTCGTGCCTATTTCCAGCGCTAGTGTATAGTTGTCACAGGGAAAATATTGATCTTAGTATGTTTCCTTTTTTTCTTCAAGGTTGACGACTCTTTGATTAGTAAAATACAATGCATGACATGCCTTCATTTTATAAAATACTTTGTTATAGTCTGATTTACAGGCTTAATCGATTCCATTTTAGTAAACATGCTCTCATTTTCCAGAACATACTTTACTATTAAACATGCTCTCATTTTCCAGAACATACTTAAAATTTCCTTGGAGGCCTCTCATTTCTATTAGGGGAGTAACCACTTATGATTTGGACAAAAACTTCAAAGTGAGCCTCAAACTTTATCCTCAAAAAAATTGTTTTGTTTATTGATTTATGTAGTAGCTTATATGTTATCTCCTTTCAGGTTGTTAGGCATGCGGAGAGTTGGAGTGTTTCTGCGCTTGAAGCAGTTGGTCAAATATTTTCTTTGGGCTATGAAGAGGGTGATTAAAAATTTCTTCGAAGTAACTAGGTTTATGAAAGTTATTATTAATTTCCTTTGCATTTACTCCATGCTGATCTTTGTCATGCTAACTAATTTCTTATGTTGTTGAGTCACCTGTATATCCTCTCCATTTCTTGTTATCTTCAGTTGAATCCTTCTCCTGTATAACTTGATCTAATTCATGTAATAGATTTTTATTATATTGACCCCAATAGCCAAGAAATAGAAAAGAAAAATGAAATAGATGTGCACACCCCAATATCCTCTCTTGCTCTGCTGTGGGAGTTATATCGAGGAAAGAACACTCCAATGACATTCTTTGTAAGGTTGAAATATTGTTAGATAATTTCAGGGCCAGGAAAATGATCAGTTTCTGTGTAGCGTGATTTGCTGGATGAGATGGGAGGAGGCTCATAGACTCAAGAATTTGAAGTAATCAGACTGAATCTGAATTACAATCTAATTCATGGCCTTTTAAGGTTTCATACTTAATTTGAGCTTAGAAATGGAGAGTATTTTAAGCTATGCTAGATAAGGAAATGAAAAGAGAAGGTAAATAGTGAAAAGATACAAATGGTGAAACACCATGGATATTCAGTATTATCTAGTCAGTTATATACTGTAAGACAACTGTGTTCGGCACACTTGTGTTCCTTATTTGTTGTCAATGGTTTTCAAGTCTTAGTTTAGCAACTGGTTGATAATTTTTGGAGTTTCTGCGTAGTAGATAGGCGCCATAATATATTTTATCCACTCCCGGAGTCTTATTTAGTGAGCAAGTTAGATTCCTAGTATCTCTCCCCTGAGAAATTAGGTTCCTGACACTATATGTAGTGGTTTCTCTGAATCATTTTTAAGTTTCTTCTGCTTTTATGAGTTTCCCATAAAAACGATAGCTGTAGATTCTTTAATCAAATGATCAGCTCTTGATTGTTTGTTGTTGGTCAATTATTGATACTGCACTCGTGCTGATCTATATTTTTTCTTCATTTTTTTGGGCATCAATTAGTATAAGCAGGGAAGAAGTGTAAGATTCATGAAAAGGGTCAACACCTAACAAGTGTAGATCATATATCTGCTAATGATTATATTCAAGTATAACGAGTATAATCATCAACGGATGCTGGAAGAAAACAAAAACATGTGGCAGAAACGAGTCATGTGGGGAATAGAGTGGGTTGTCTGAGGTTTGTGCAGCATCCCAACGGTATGTTTTCGGACCTCTTCAATTATTAAATTGTGTGGTTATCATCTTATCTTGTTATTTAAGTAGGATGTGATCTCAACAGTGATCAAATCAGAAAGTGGAGGACGAATGTAGAGGAGTACATGAACAAGTCCTTGCTTGGTGCTGCTCATCTCTCCCCCTGCATGTGAATACAATTGGAGGTGTGGGGTCTTGCTGCAAGTTTTGACAAAAATTTAATCATGCAGCTGTTTGATGATTTGTCGAGAATCGATTGGACTGTGATTGCTTCCAAATTGAGAGGAAGCAACCGAACTTGCTTGATTGCGAATGCAACCGAACTTGCTTGGGACTGGTCTGGTCGCCCTACAACGAATGAATGAAAAGTAACACACAGAGATAGTGAAAACAAGATAGCCCAATGTAGAGTAATATTTGGTCGACATTGGATATACCAACTCTTTCTTTTTTTTTCAATGTAAAAAAAAGATCTAACAGAAAGAAATAAAAAACAGAGAAAGAATAAAAAAGAAATAATCTTGGAATAAAAAAAAATTTATAAAAACAAGGAACAAAGGAATTTTTAGAAAAAAATTATAGTAAAAGGAATGAGCAAAAATGAAGAAGGAAAAGAAATCTTCACCAAAAAAATACATAGAGGAATTGAAAAAGAAAAAAGAAAAGCACAAAGTCAGTAAAAAAAAGAAAAAAAATATGATTATAATAGGAAAAAAAACAAATTAGAGGAAGAGTTTCTGCTATTTGAGAATTTTAATTATGAAAAGAAATAAGAATTAAAGAGAGTTTTCATAATTTAAGAAGTCTAATTATATTGGGACATTAGAAATACATGGAGAGTGTTTCTATAATTTGAAAATTTTAATTATATATTATATAGTTTGAGAGTTTCAATTATATTAGTTCGAGAGAAAGAAAGAATTAAAGAGGGGGTTTTCATAATTTGAGAGTTTTAATAGAAAAATTAAGTGATAGAATACAAAAGAGGGGGACATAATTGTGCACATATTTTATATTATTTATTTTTATGAATAGTTGTAGATAGATTTGTTGGCGGAAGGGCAACCTCCACCCTGTTTTTTAAATAACAATTATAGTAGTGTTTACATTTAGTTAATACATCTATGATCTGTACGAGGAAGATTTTCACCATACTAAAACTTCTTTTTGAGAGTAAATAGATGTATCTTTTTAGATTTTTCTTTAGAAATAAAATGTTTTCCGCAATTTACCCAAATAAAAATTCATTTCTTTGACACCCAAAATCTCTCCAATCACGAACAACGAATAACGAGTACCGTCAGTGGCGTAGCCAGGATTTCAAAGTTAGGGGCACAAAATAACATGCAATAATATCAAAATTGTAAGAACATTTAATACTAAATAATAATGATTTTCTTTCTAAAATACGAGCAGAAAAGGAGAGGTCTCAAACTTGAAATCTCTCAACCAATATTCTATTACATAAAAGTGATTGTTACAGTATGAACTACACATCCAACTCCAAAAGTATAACTTGCAAATCAAACTCCTTACATATTAAAGAAAACAAAATCCAATCACCTAAAATAAAAGTAAAATAAAATAACGATAATACCTTACAAACTGCCTCGACGTTTTGATATATTTTGAAACTGTTCCATGATTACATCATTACTAATAGTATCAAATACATCAGATTCGATTTATGTTATCAAACAGTCATTCATCCACTGATCTCCCATGCGGTTGCGCAGTTTAGATTTCATAATATTCATAGCAGAAAATACTCTCTCAACATTTGCAGTTGCCACACGTAAAATCAATGCAAACTTCACAAGTTTATAGACAAAAGGATATACCATATCTTTTTTCATCTCCACCATCTTCACTGCAAGAGCAGCAATCCCTTTTAGTTGTAGAAATTCATTTTTTGATCGTACATCATGAATGAATGTATCAAGTTGATCATCAAGAGCAATGACCTCAGTTGTTGAGAAATCATTATATTAAAACTCAGCAAGACGAATTAACTTCACCTTATTAAATGCAATAAAAAGAATTACTAGGATTTAAGCATGCTACACAAAGACGTAACTCAGTGTTAGCTTCAGTAAAGCGATTGTTTAGCTCTTGAACTTACAAATCTATAACTGCATAAAATAAGTCACATCGATAATGATACAAGTTGGTAAAGCTCTGAGCATTGCGGCGTGATCTTCCTGTGGGCATAAACATATCATCCATGTTAGGGAGCTCGATATCATGTTTGACACAGAATGAAGAAATAAGCTCAAGGAAAGAATCCCATCCATCATCTCTCATTTGTTGAAATCGTTGTTTGACTATTATAACAAGGTCCATGGCATTCACAATATCTTAATCTTTTCTTGAAGCACCAAAGATAACTCATTGGTGATTCCCAACACAATTTTTATCAAATGAATAGAAAATGCAAACTCAAAGGTTCGCATCATTTGTAGAATCAATACAACTTCTCCTCTATTTTCAGCACATGATGTTTTCTCTATACTTTCAAGAGGTACAATTACAGGAGTGTATGAAATAATCAAGTTTAACATTGCATAATAATAAAAGCTCCAACGCGTATCACCAGCACGTTTAAACCCCATTTTCTGGTACAAACCTCTCCCAGTACTGAGTTCACCACTTTCAAGTCCTTTCAGAATCTCATTAGCTTATGCTTCCCGTAGAATGTCACGACGTTTGGCAGAAGTCCCAATAATATTGCAAATATTTGCAACAACTGTGAACACCACGTCCATCTTAGAATTATTTTTAGCAACAGCTACTAGTGCCAACTGAAGCTGGTGTGCAAAACGATGAACATAAAAGGTAGATTTGTTTTCATTCAAGATAAAAGCTCTAAGTTCATTGAATTGACCCCTCATGTTACTTGCCACATCATAGCCTTGACCTTGTAATTTTGAGATGCTTAATCCATATGTAGCAAACATAGCAACAATTCCTTGCTTCAAGGTCGTGGCATTAGTGTCATAAACGTGTAAGATTTCCAGAAAGCGCTCAATCACATGGCCTTTTTTATCCACATAACGCAATACAACTGTCATTTGCTCTTTTATTGTTACATCTCGAGATTCATCGACCAAAATGGCAAAATATTCATTCTCTATGTCATTTACAATAGCATTTCTGGTCTCTGTTGCAGCCGCACACACAATATCCTTCTGAATATTAGGAGATGTCATCTTCTGATTCTCTGGAGCATTTTGCAAGACAACTTTTTCTATCTCCTCACAGTTCTTTGCAAGAACTTGCAAAAGTTCTAAAAAGTTACCTTGGTTTCTAGAATTGCAAGATTCATCATGTCCACGAATAGCCAATCCTTGTCGCAAAAGATATCGAATAGAATCGATGGAGGCATTCAACCGAGTCCGATATTGAACTCGAGCAAGTTGTAAAGTCTTTAAGATTACATTATCAATGTGTTGGTCTTGTCGTAGAAAGTTCTCACACTTCACTACTAGATTGTGAGAACTGTTAGGGCCTCCAGCATGAGCTTTCAATTTCGCTGTTGCATGAGCCCAGTTTCTGAATCCTTCGACAATAAATGCATCTCCACCATATTGCTCATGTTGACCTTTGAAAAGATAGCAACATAAACAAAATGCTACATTTTTTTGACGCTATATTCCAACCAATTCGGATACATGTCAAACCATTTTGGATTGAATCGACGGTATTTATTGTTAAAGTTTGAGGGTAGTCATCTTTACCCATACGAGGCTGACAAGGATCTTTTTGTAAATATGCTCTTCTTTTCCGATCTTGCTCTTTAGGAGAAGTGCCTTTATCATGTATTGCTTTTCTTAATCCAGTTTCTGCTTAAAGTTCTTCTAAATTAGTCTCAATGCGTTTCTGTTTTAACGAAGGTTCAGATTCTTTTTCAATTGTAGAAGTGTTTGGGCATTTGGGCGCAAGTTGATTAACACTTTCTCCCGTACTTGAACTTTCATTTGATTTTGATTTTCTTATAAGAAATTTGTCTATTCTTACAAGCATATCATATGTGTTCTCAATTTCATAGTTGTTATCTTGTAATCCAAACATATGCGTGTAATGTTATAATGAAAACATGAAATTAACTATATATAATCAATCCAACAACTCCAAGAAATTAAAAACACTTAAATTAGAAGCATGGTACTTACTGTAAACCGTGTCTATGAATGGTAGACTCTTTTCTGCCTCCTAAAAGCAGATCCCTCTGCAAATAAAGTATGCAATACAATATTAGTTTTCAAATTGCGCACTCACTTATGACTTATTTAATCAACATATCAAATTGCACAGATAAATTCCCAATCAAATAAATTCACAAACGCACGAATTCCGAATTCAATAGCACAAGCACGTGAATTCCCAATTCCAATATCTCAATTGCAGCATGAATCCCCAATTGCCAATACAAGCATACAATAATTATACTCAAGCATCCAAAGCATTAAAGCTTCATCCTAGAAATAAAAAAAAAGAAGGAAAATACTTGGGATTTGGTGTTGATTGAGAAATGACATTTGATATTTGGGATGAAATTGGAAGCAAAATTGTTGTTGTGGCTTGCGGTCTTGACTCTTGCAGTTGCAGGCACAATTTGAAATTGAAATCAACTCATCAAGGTTGATGACTTTCATGGTCGTTTGCAAGTGTTTATAATTTTTTTATTGGTGTAATTAAATGGCATCTAAGAGTTGAAGTTGATGAAGCATCCGAACGAGTTGATTGTAGCATTGCGCTGTCGGTGGTGAGAACGAGGGTGGTGATTGAAAATTTTTTTTTTTTTACTTGATTGAAAATTTGGAAGTGTTTTGAGAAGTCTAGAAGTCTAAAGATTTGAAACAAGATCTCCCTAAATTCCCTTGATAATCAAGAATCAGACTTAGACCTTAATTAGCATAAAAAGAACAAACTGAGGGAATGAAAATATTTACCTTAATTGGAGATTTAGGGGAAGAACTTCGAGTCTTCGACCAGTGGATAAGCCGCGAACGAGATCGAAAACCCTAACCCTAGGGCCTGGCCGTGTGGATTTCAAGCAAGAACGAGAGCAAAAAAAATAGAAAACGTTGTTAGGCTTTAACCCTCTCAGCCTTTTCTAGGTTATTTATAGGCTGGTTAGTAATAATAGGTTTTTTTCTTGTGGGCCTGAGGGGCACGTGCCACCCCTGGCTCCGCCACTGAGTACCGTACTAGTTCTCCCATTCTCAGGGCCTATTTGGTTTGATAGAAGTGGGAGGAAAAAGTGTAAGTAGGAAATGATGATGAAAAATGTAAAAGTGTGTTGAAAAATTGAAATTTGTGTAATTTTCATTTTTGATATTTGGTTGTAATATGAAAGTGTAAGCAAAAAAGTATATTATATTTTCAGTGTTTGGCTAGTAATATGGAAGTGAAAGTGAAAATATTGATCATAAAGTTAACCATAAATAATATTAAATTAAATGTTAATTCTGAAATAATATTTTTGAACTGTAATTTGAGTGCAAGTGGGATTTACATGACATCAAAATTAACTGTTTTGAACTACAATTTATTACAAGTGAGATTTACATGACCACAAAATTAACAGTAACACTCTGTAAGTAAAAAAATGATAGTGTAAAAGGAGAATGTAAAAGAGAAGTGTAAAAAGGAAAAAAGAAAAGGAAAATGAGTTTTCTCATTTTCGATTCAAAACAAATAAGAAAAGTAGGAAATGAGTTTTCTCACTTCCCATTTTATTCCCACTTCCTTGAATCCATACACGCACTTAGCGAATTTGATTGGTGCATAAAACTGACATATTACTAGATCCTGAACGAATTGGGTCACATCCTTGAAATCAGACAGTAAACAAGATTAACAAATTGTCTCACAAAACCCTCTCGATTTCCAGTTTCGGTTCATGTGTGCGAGTCACACACCAATTTCGTGTTGATATATGAATAGGATGTACAGAGCGGGGTCAAAGAGTTTAAAGTTTTGTAACACTGAAACCCGATATCTTATTCACGTGCAAATACGAGATTGACTCTCTTATAATATGTTTATGTAGCTCACACACATGAACCGAACTGCTCAGTTTCATCGCCCAATCTTTTTGGTAGCTGGTCCCAAAAACATGAACCGACTCCAGACAAGTGAAAACAAAAAAAATAATAATGTATTGATAACCCAAAACAAATTAAAATTAAAATATTTTTAGAGAAACAAAATTTTCAGGCAGGGTTTGGTCACTTGGCTAGGTTTGCAGTGGCCCCGATGCAACAAATTTTCGATCCTCATGTTACACAATTGGATGGAGGACTTGGCCTAAATGGACTTGTCATCTCGTACCGCGTAGAACGGTTGGGGGAAGATCAGGCGGTCCTGATCTGATCCATTGTTGCTTCAAGTCGATAAGGGAGCAGTATCGCCTATAGATCTTAGAGGCACGGATACTGGCACCCACAAAAGTGATAAAAAGACTCATCAGATTAGTGCATTCACAAAATATATAAAGGCACTTATTAATTTTTCAAAAATGACCAAATTACCACCCATCCTCCTTCCCTCTCATGTTGCATCACCGCCGAACATTCATGGAGTCCGTTACGCCGCCAGGTCATCTCACGTTTCAAACGTTACAACAACTCCTACTTCAATGCAGACGGTTACAGAAAATAATAGAAATCATTCGCAAAATTAAGGGCATACTCTAGGCCGTTATGAAAGAATCGCAACATACAAATCATGCGGTTATTGAAATCTACATGATTCGCATTGTCAATATAGACTCTCGGGTATATATGCACTAGAAGATCGACGAAGAAAAGGGACAGAGAACGACAACAAGAAAAGTCTTCCCATGAAAGGCTGTTGCCATCCTCCTCAAACCATAGTAATTTGAAACTTCCACAAAGTTCTAACTTTGCAGAATTCACTGTAACCTCTTGAAAATAGTGAATTCTTTCTCCTTCTCTGTGATTTTTCTCAAATGGGGTCCCACATAAAATTCTGTGTAGGCATTGTTTTATTATTTCCTCTTACAAATCCTACTACAATTTAAGTGTAGATAAATTCTCCTACCCTTACAGTTATCATGTACTTATTCAAAAAGAAATAAGATATATGAAAGAGGAAAGAAGATGTTAATATTTTTAATGATTTTAAAAATTGATAAGATTTTTTTCTTGAAACCTAATTAAATACCAAAAGTTTGAGATTAATTTTCTTCATTTAGTTATTTGCTTTTTCCCTTAAAAATAAGACTTTTTATTTGTAAGGAGAAATTCAGATTTTTCTATTATGTTTTATTTTTTATGTAATTGAAAGCTTTAGATTTATCACCCTATTATATAATGACTTGCATATTAATTGTTAAGTAGGTAGTTTCGAATTGAAAATATAGAGATATATTTTGATCGAGATGAAAAAATTAGAGAGAGAGAGAGAGAGAGAGAGAGAGAGAGAGAGAGGATGTTATTAGATAACAATAAAAAAAAAGATCACAGAAAAATCAAAACTACTAAATTAAAATTGTTGAGATTCAAAAAGATATTAAATTTTGAAATTATATTTATCAGTTAAAAAATAAAAATTACTAAAATATTCATGTGTAATTGTGTTATAAATTTATTGATTATTTTTCACGGAAAGTCAAAATTTATAGACATAATATTTTTGTAATATTCTAACTGGTATTCTTTTTATATTAGTAGAGGTAATTTCCTTTGGCTAAAAATGCTCGACAAAGAAATAAAGAATCAAGGTTGTTTGTTAGTAGTTTTGAACCATCACAAACAAGAGCTTTTTTTTTTTTGTAATTTGTACAACATGATGCCAGTGAGACCTGACTCCAAAGGGGTGGAAGTAGATTATGGAGAGTCTCTTTTTCAAGATAGGCTATGGCCTGATGTTAAAATAATAATAATAATAATAATAATAAGAAACTTGTATAATATCGAATCCGTGTCTTTATATTCCTGATCCTCGATCTTTAATTCTAATTTAACTCTCATTGTTTTTATTTGCGTCAGCAAGTGATAATTCAAAATTTAATTAAATAATATCTGAAATATAATCAATAGAAAGTATTTGCATTTAATAGGGAAGGGGAAAAACAACATTTACTCTCAAACTCAAATCGCAAATTTTAATGCTGGTGTGAAGATTAGCTGATTATGACACCAAATATGGGTGTTTGTTAAGTACCATAATCTTTTTTGTTTTCTTTTGTTTTCTTTCTTTACTTTGGAACATGAGTTAGGTAGAAAAGATTAGTATGGTATTATTTTTTTTTTATCGAAAAAGAGTCTCAATTAGATAGAGCAGAGGAATTTGGAGTTCGACATGCACGAGGTGCACAATGGAAAGAAGAAAAATGAGCAGTTGCAGGCTAGATACTCAGATACGGCAAGACAAAAGCAGTTAAAGGCCACTGTTAACAGGAATTGAACGGTTGTCGATAACTGTGGCTCAGTCTGTCAACGGTCGTGATTCAAGCTGTCGACAAACGACCAACTCGAGAGTTATGTTAGCTCAGTCTGTCAATGGGCCCATTGTGACTGTCAACAATCACGAGTTCTGACAGTTTTCAAATAGGATTCTGACTTCGTTTCTGATCCAATTTTATAGTATTTTGTTTCCTTTTCATGGGTTCTCCGCCTATATAAGGAGGGTTTTTGTGCCCTAAATAGAAATCGATTGTTAGACAATTGTACAGAGAGTCGAAGGGTTAGTTTGTTTGTGAGATTTCTTCGACTTAGTGCTTAATTTCTCTAGTTAAATCTTGAGATCGCTTTGTCACCCTTGCAACTTTGTTGGTTGAAATAAGATATTCTCTTTTCTATCCCGATGACAGATGACGTAAGTAAGTTGTTGAACCTCATTAAATTGGTTATTCTTGCTTTCTCTTTTGCATTTTGTGTTCGTGCTATATTTGCTCGTGATTGACTCGGCGTTAGAATGCTAATCTTGGCGACTGGCGTGTAGTTGGAATTCCTCTGGATGGCGCAACAAAAACTTTGTAAATTCAATGTTCATTTTTGTACTACCAGATGGTAATAAAGATTTAGTATTACGTAAAAGGCACTACTATATTCTTTCTTTCTTTCTTTTCAGTAGAAGACAATTGATGTTTATAGCATGTAATCTAAATTTTACTGGAATTGGAATTAATAGTGTATGCCAAATTCTCAAAATAAAACAATAACAAGCAAACTCATCCTTGTATCAATGTGGAGGCGAGCTTGGGTGAAGGATCCTAGGCCCATATATCAAGTTCATATAATAGAGCAGTAATTCTGAAGTTTGGAATTCAGATTTTTGATTCCTATTGCTGCATTCTAAATAAGTCACTTCCCTTCAAAAAAAAAGAAGTGGAGGGTTATTTTAAATTGCACGTTGACTGGCGTCCGCAACAAGTGAATTTAGTGTAATTGTGATCTGCGTTTTTTTTTAATCAAATAATGTTTGACTCAGTTACAAAAACGATAACCAATGTTCATTCTTAAGTACATGTGCCATAATTTAGACTTATCATCAAATAATAAATTTCATTCTTATTTTTTTTTCTTTTTCTGTTAATTATCCTGTTGTGTTTTAGTTTACTGATTGAGTATTTATGTTGAAACGGTGTGTGATAAGATGGTTTAAAGAGTTCGATACTATTTTCTTCAAATTTTTCATATAAACTGGTCGGGCCCGCGCCATATGGCAAGGGGATATGCTAGTTGAAGAATTCAAAATATATACAAAAATAGTTGCAAATTACTGAAAATGATGTTTATTACCTTACTTGGAATTGACATGAAGCTTTACCGACACGTACAACAATGTGAGCACTGCACCTTGAGGAAGGGGAGCAAATCTTGCGATATTAGCCCCCAACCACATTGCCAATACCAGAGCCACATGGCTGCTGCTCTTCTTCCCACAGAGCCAGCTCGCAGAGTAGATGCACAGTGCAAGCAAAATACCCCCTCGCCCTCCAAAAAGCCAAGCAACTACGTATGCCATCTTGTATCCGACATCCAGCTGCCGGTCGAGCAAAGCGGCGGCTCCACACGGTGTGAGGGATGCTCGTATACTCAACATCTGCATGAAGAAGAGAGTGAAGAAGGCAAAGAGCAGTACTTCAACGAAGGATCCTCGCTCATAGTCTGAAGTTTCTTGCTGTGAGTTTGTCCGATAGTACCATGAGGTCTCTTCTTACTCTTTTTTCTTCCTCTTGTGCGGCATGTGCTGCCTCAGTTTGGCCCATTTATGTAAGGTCTCATCAGGTTAAGGATCATGCGCCCACCTCCTCCATGAATTGCCTCTGGTTTCTGAAAAATTGAGCGACATGTCATATCATGCCCTTGCAACCTCTCAGAAAGCACCTGTTTTCATAGAAATGAAAATTATGAATAATTTCTATTATCAAATCTTCTCTTAAGATATTGTAAAACTTCAAGTGACAGAACATGTCATTTTGAAATATTCCTCTTTGAGTAACGAAGTAAAAAAAATAATGAAAAAGGAAAGAGTAAAAATACTAGAGTGACGCTTCTCTAAAAAAATTAGCTCCATGCCCTAAACCATCTCCTCCATGTGTAGAAACTTTTCATAAATGGATATTTGGACCAGACAATATTATCCTCAAGCGCAAACAAAATAAATACCCTAGATACTTTTTCAATTAACTATTCAATTCCAATTCATTTCCACAGCTTATTTCTAAGAGGGTAATTAAATTTGACACTGCAGCCAAAAACCCAAAAGCTTCTCGTATACCACTGAAATCTGTCAGCTTTCAAAGATCTCCAATATGTTCTTGTTGCACAAAGAAAATGTATAGTTTTTTTTATTTCTATGATTATTACTTCAATGAACATAATGATAACATACCTGACAAGTTATCAGGAAGCATTATTCCATCTACCCAAGATTGCTTAAAATATCTTGCAACAGAAAAGTGCATCTTGTATCCTTTTTCAAAATTCATATAATCACATGAAACATCCTGCTTCCATAGGTCATCTCTATTAATTTATCTAACAAATCTAGGGCACTTTCCTTTTGATGGAATCAGGTCTTGTGATACAAAGTCTATGCTGTCATAATTCGTTCCATTATTTTCTATTGCTGTAACTAAGGATGGTGGCAAAACAGATATATGCTATCTTTATGTTGGTTTCCAAAATTAATTGCTCAAGTTTAGAGAAGTAAACACGCGCTATTCCTAGAGTGTGAAACTTTAAAAAGTATGTTAGCCAATTCCATCCTTGTGACATATACAAATAGCTAAAACAAGATCCCTTTGATATACATGCGCGCGCGCACATCAGTAACATGTAGACTGACAAATTTTGAGATAAAAAATTCTAAATATATTCTGATAGTATCTTTCGATTGTTATTTTGGAAGATTCAACCATCTGTAAGTTTCTGCTGCTTACATCCATTTAGTGTACACTCTATATTCACTCGTCATGCCCACATGTGATCCATTAGGCGGGATCATCATGTGACTTCAAGGGCACACTGGAAAAGTTTCAACAGCTGGAGGTGTCGAGATAAATACCGAACAGTTGGGATTGGATCGAGACACAGAGATTGGTGGCTTTGTGCGTCGTGGTGCTGGTGATGATGATGGTTTTGTGTGTGTGTGTGTGTGTGTGTGTGTGTGTGTGTGTGTGATGGGGGTGGGTGGCGTGGGGTGGGTACGAGTTATATCTTATCCATATTGATTTTTCTAAGTAACATTGAAGTTCTTTAGTATCCCAGTCTCTCTTATTAATATATGCGGTACAATTTCTCATTTACAATTTATAAGCCTCACGGTACAATAATTCTTCCTCCTATAAAGTCCATAGTAGTATTGATGTTCTTAAACTCATTCTACTTCTTAGAAGTTTCTATTATTATAGTCCATATGGAGTCCAATTGGTGTCAGAAATATGTAATAAAGATAACTGCTAAGAAATGAAGGGACGTGACAAATATAGTTACTATTCTGAGTATGAGAAACATGAGAATGCTAGAGAAATGAATCAAGAAATATGGGCCAAAGTTAATGAGAAACGTGAGATAGATCCGAATCAAGATGGAAACCTATGAGAAACACTATAGATTTAAATGACAAGCTCAATTGAAATGATGGAGATTCAAGTAGAATACATTATTGGAATCTCTTACGAGAGAGGCATGCATTACGAGTTAGAACAGAAACATAATGAAAGATGTAATGAAAGCGATGTGAGTTTGAATGGAATAATTGTTGAATTATGTGGTACACACACACACACACACACACACACACACACACACACACACACACTCCTTATTGCAAGTAAAGTAATGTACTTTGCGACACCATCACAACTTGGCACCCCGCTCACTGTAGTTCATATGCATGCCACTGTCACTACATAAAATCCACCAATGGGCCAAGTCTCATAACTTCGGACTCCAAGAACAATATTTCATCCAAGACCCAACTTCAGAAAGTACTGATTCTACATAATCGTCATCATTATGCGTTGAAACATCCTCCATATATTCCTCTAATTATAACAATAATTCTCATTTTGGACCTCCTTCCTTTTTAGACGAAAAGGTTTAGTGTGGAACGTTTGGCATACTCTAGTTTCCCTAATTTTTCTAAAACTAAAACAAGTACAACCAAATGCCTCTATGTGTTAGGGAATATTGGGAAACTCTATTTTGACTTAATGCCGTTTGCACTTTCATCTTTACAGACTCCTAATCTTCAATTTGAAGTGTCCGATCAAGTCATTTTACAAAATCCAAAACTGTCTACATTTGATACTTATTTGAATTAGATGACCTATAACTGTTGAAATTTCCAAGATTTTTTGCCAAAACAAGGCCTTAACGCATATTTTTCGTGTAATCCACTATATATTTTTTTTCTTTTAAAGTTTTGTACGGAGAAGGAAGCATGTGCTTTGATCAATAACAGAACTAAGAACTTATGAAATTATTCAAAGAACCTAAACTTAATAATAAATAAGAAAAAGAGGAGTCTGCGGAAAAGCAACGACCTTTCTCGCGAGAAGGCGATACGCCTTCCTGATATCGCCGGCGGAGGTGGTCCTTGAGATCCAGAGCACGGAGTAGTGGTCCTGATCGCCGCCACCCGCCGCCGACGTCACCGTCCAAGCCCGGCCGCTGGCCTCCGTGCTCTTCCGTAGGTGCCGCCCCACATCCCAACGAAAGAGACGAGCTTTCTTGAATAAGGAAGAGGAAGAAGCCCTCCGCCGCCGCCGCCGCAGTAGTTACAGCGACTGCATTTATTTGCCCCCGTCTCCGCCTCACTTGTCTCTATTATTTTCTAATTTCCACCTCCAGAAATTAGAACTCATTTTTCCAAGGGCCCTGGGCCGAACCCACAAAGCTAATGGGCTTGTTGAAAGGCACTTTGTTTTATCGGGTTCGGATTTAAGGCTCCGGACTATACTTAGATCCGAACTGTAATCTTCAAGGTCCTGTTTGTTTCAAGTGAAGGTGGGTGAGAGAGAGAGAGAGAGGGAGAGAGAGGGAGAGACTTTTTTGGCAAAATCAGCATCTTCTCTTGTTTGTTTACCGGAGGAAAAGCTCTTCTTCCTCCAGCCTGCCATCTGACATGACCCCTAGTTGGCGGGAGAGGAGAATAAATTTTGCCCTCAAAATCCATCGGTAGAAGCAACTCGCACACGAATTAACGCTCTTTATTACTATTTTAACTCTCTTTTTTCCTCTCTTTTTGTTCTCTGATCAGCTCACCTCTTTTTTTTTTTCTTCATGCCATCTTTCTTTCTCGTGCTTTCTCTGTTGCTTTGGAAAAGTTGTCTTCTCTTATTTCATTTTTGAGCAAACAATCACTAAAAATTAGAGAGACGAGAAAAACCTCTTTTGCTTATTATTTTCTCTTTCATACCCTCTACTTCTCTCTTTCAGTGGCCAAACAGGTTAATGCCGCAACCCGGGCAGTTGTGAACGGCTAATGTAAATTAGCCAATTTTTAAAGTTACAAAAAGAAAAAGTTATGGATTGAAATGTAATCTAGAACACACACTCTCTCTATTCTCTATCCTGGAATGAGTGGGCCCGATTTTGGTCGGCCAAAGAAAGAGCGGAGAATGTGGGAAACAAAGTTTTATTAAGCACCCCGAAAATTTAATTTTGTACATAATTTTTAACAATTCTGAATATAAGCGTTAATTGAAGAACAAATATATTATTTTATTAAAAAACTTAAATTACTTGGTATAAATCTAGAGGCTTTGCAGCTATTCTTTCTCTTAACATCATATTTTTCATTTTAGGTGCGTATAGAGTTTACGAAAAAAATGATAGGTATATTTTTACATAACTTATGAAATAGAGAAAGTAAGTTATTTATAGATACATGTAAAATCATTTATGGATTTAAATTTCTAATTTATAGAATATAACCATTTCAATTTGATGCGCTTTCTATTTTTGATAAAACAACCATCAAAGTTATTTATTTGATTACATTTTTTGCAAAAGTAAATTTTATGTATCTTTTACAAAAACAATTTGAAATTATGGGTCATTTCGATAGTGAATGGCTAATATTTTAAGTAATGCACATTATATAAGAGGTAGAAAATCACGTGCATTACCAGAAAAATACAAACGGAAGGAAATTATGATATGAGGCACTTCATAAATCACATGTTGCAATAATGCCAAACTTTTGCATAATTTAAAATTCAAAAAAACTTGTTGTCTGTATATATAATTTATAAAAATACTATAACTTATAAAACCTAAAGTATTTATAATGTTTATTTTCATCTTTTGCAGAGTACTTTTTAATTTTCAATTTAATTCAAAACCGATCGAATGGAAGTTTTCTCCCGTGACTCATATAGAAACTTTGTCTATCTGTACGTCCGTCTTCTCCTTCTTCTTTCTCCTCCTTATTTCTCTCTCTCATCTTTCTCCTCCTGACGGATCGATCGGTTTTCCGCTAACAGGGGCAATATACTAGTTTTAGTTCCATGTGCATCACACATGTCAAATATCTAGTGGAAAATAATTTGCATGCCCACATGAGTCCGAACCAAATTTTGAGAAGTATGGATATTCGTATCCACTCCGTTTAAAATATGGATACATATTGATGAACTATCTGAAATATCTGAATAATCAAATATATGATAGAAATTTCAAAATATGTGTTTAAAGTTCTATTTGGTACCCCAATTTGTGTGAATTGATATTTTTTTACTATAATATGAAAAAATTCTAAAATAAAGTTTGAACTTGTTTTATCTAATGAATTATTGGATACATTCAATATCATCCGTCTAATATCTTTATCCGACTAGAATCTGAAACCATTTTAGATGAATATGAATACTAAGATTAGTATTAGATACTATCTTATAATACCTCGTTCCCGGAATACGTACTTAGATACGTATTCTGATTTTTTTATTATATTTTTTATTTTGTTTTTGTATTTATTTTTATTTTATGATTATTTGTGCGATTGTTTTGTATTGGATCCGGATTCGTGGACTCGGAGTAAGCCCTAGTCTGAACCGCTAATCCTAGTGTATTATTCAATTTGGTCTTTTCGGTAGTCAGATTTGACCGATTTTAATTTCAAACATCGTTTCTCAATATTTTAGATTTTTTATGATTTTTTAAAATTTTTCAGAATTATTCTGCAAAATCTTCAAAAATAGTGTCGATCAGTGTTGCCGACCGATTCTCAAATTTTATAGTTTTTTAATGGAGTTGAATTTCTGATAACTACTTTCATATTACTTCTTAAAATTTCATTTTCTATCTACATGCATTTTTGGAGATTTTTTCTGAATTTATCGAAAATCCACCAGTTTTGATGTTGACCGGTGTTGTCAGAAGATTTTAGAATTTTTAATTTGAAAATCAGATTGAATTTTTGAATCTGATTTCACTAGGTAACTTATAATAATATTTTTTATTTTTAAAATTTTCAGAGCGTTTCTGAAACAGTCAATTTTTACCCGCATTAAAGAATATTATTTCAATCTCTTCTTTTTCTTTTTCTTTTTTCTTTCTTTCTCCTTAACCTGCTCCCGTACCCCTCCCCATACTCTGTTGATAGTAGAACCCACTACCCATTCCTCCACCATACTCTCCATCTCCCTCTCCTTCTCTTTATTTTCCCATTTCTTTCTTTCTTTTCTTCTCATTCTCTCCATCACCCACTCTCTCCCACCAACTCCTCCTTCCTCCTCTTAATCGTCGCCTCCACCAGCACCACCAGCACCGCCGCCTCCCCCTAGCCGGCGTCGGCTCTCCCCTAAGTTTCTATCTCCTCTTCTCCACTTTTCTCCTCTTCAATTTCCACTTCTTCTCCTCCAATTTTCCCAAAATACCCATCACTATTACTTTCCTTCTTCTTCAAAATTTACCATCAAATCCCCCAATTTCTCCACTCCCACCACCCCACCACTATCTCCTCCTCCTCCTCCAACTCTCAACACAACCACAACTCCATCAACCAACACCACCACCATAACAACCACCAACATCTTCACCATCAACAACAACAACATCAACAAACACCAAACCAAAACCCCACCTCCTTCCTCCCCGGGGCCAGGCCGTGTGCGCCTCCTCCGGCGGCGCTGTCGCCTCCTAGCCATAGGCGGCAGCTAGCAACCGCCGGCCATCTCCCCCCTCTCCTTCTTCTTCTTTCCCTTGTTTTCGTCCTTTCTTCCTTGCTTTCTTTTCTTCTTCTTTCTTTTTCCCTCTTTTCTCTTTTATCCCCTTTTTTTCCCATCAAACTCTCTCTCACCCCTCTACTATTTTCCAGCACTCTCTCTCTCTCTAACACACACACACATATTAATATTGATTGGTGGAATGCATGTGTTCTTGGGATTTTGAATTTTAGGCGATTTTCGATGATTTTAGGCGAGTACTTTCTTTGTGTTGCTTCATGCCTTACTAATTCTATTGTATGGCTTGATATAAATTTAAGCAAGCACCTTTTCTAAGGACGCTATTATGACTTTTAATACATGATACTGTAGGCTGTCTAAAAATGACTAACAGACTAGCCATTAAGGAAGCAGAGTCTCAAGCTCTAGACGCGAGAAATCGATGCTCGCGTCTCAGCATTAAGACGCGTTGGCTCTACACCCGCGTCTCAACGTTCAGACGCATCGGCCCGAAGCCTGCGTCTCAGCATCAAGACGCGTCGGCCCGAAGCCCGCGTCTCAGCATCAAGGCGCATCTCAGCATCCAGACGTGAAGGCCCGAAGCCCGCGTCTCAAGGCGCGTTTGGCCCAACGCCCGCGTCTCAGTTGCAACTGCCCTGATTGCGGGGCCAGTCACCGCGCATGTAGCGGGTAGTGGCCCCTCATTCGGGAGCGTTTTCAGGAGGCACCTTCACCCCCTGAGATCCCTATAAATAGCCTTGTTTGCTATGAAGAGAGGATCGGAATTTTTGGAGAAGGGAGAGAACTTTGAGAAGATCGAAGCTTGGGCAGAAGATTGGAGTTTTGAAGAGAGAGAGCTTTGAGATAAGGCATCATCAAAAATCGATCGAATCCAGGCAGGAGGATCATCAAGAGAGAAGCACGACTCTTCAGCGAGCTTACTGAGTACTAGCCGCTCTTCGCCTACCTCCTCTTTGAGAGTTTTGGTAGACGGAGCTGAGTTACTCTTTCTACCGACCGAAGAGAAGACCCCCGACGGTCCAGGACGGTCATCTGGTCAACGGAGAACAAGATTCACTCTCCATCGCCACACGAAGAACCCAGCTTTAAACAAAGGGAAGATTCAGACATCCTCCCTCCCTTGTAACTGGAAAAGAGGGAAGAGTAGTTCTTTTGGTTGTAATCGTTTCGCTTGAATCAAGGAAATCTTTTACAGCTAAAATCACTTTCTCCGACCACCAAACTTTCCGGCCCCTACAAGAGATGGCGACTCCGCTGGGGACTACCTTCGTTACTGACGAGCGCACCGTGGTGCAAGATGACGTTCTCCGTAAGGGGAAAATGGTCGAATCCCTCGTCGTCGAGTTCGACCAGGCGAAGTATGAAGAGTTCCTCTCTTCTGGCTCCAAGAGCCCAAAGACCCGCGTCTGCCGCAGGGTCTCAAGTGGACAGCCCCCTGAAGCCCAATCTGAGGCTCTGTCGGGTGATCTTGCTGCCCACCGTGCCAAGTTTGGTTCACGCGCCAACGCCTCCCCGAAGGCCCGCGTAACCTCAGACACCTCTACTGCGATCAACCGCGTCGCGCAGAGCACACGCGCCAACGCCTCTCTGAAGGCCCGCGTGGTCCCCGGCACATCTACTGGTGCGATCGACCGTGTCGCACAGAACGCCCGCGTCAGCGTCTCTCAGGAGACCCGCGTGGCAAACACCCCTGGTTCTACAAACCAGGAAGTTGTTGGCTTCTCTCTTCCTCCACGACGCAATCGGAATGCCGAGCGTCGACAGAGAAGACGCGCGCGTCAACACTCGGTCGGAACCGTTGGTTTTCTGACTGGGGTTGAACGCAGCGTACGATCCGATGCCTTGCCCGCACCTCGTCCAGTGCGAGAGATCCGCGTTTGGCGACCCAAACGCGAGACTCCCCAAGTTGAGCCTTCTGGAGACCAACTTGCCAAACGCCAAAGCGAAGCTTCTGCGTCTCGTCAAACGCAGGAAGCACGCGCCCATAGGCGTGGGGCCCAGCAGCCCACTCTCTCCCAAGCCTCTCTGCTCCAACGCAGCAGACAGCAACGCGAAAGTCGCGTCTCATATCAACAGAGACGCCAGACGCGCGTGACGCAGCCGCGACGCGACAGCCGCGTTTCTGAAACCTGTGTCCAGACAGCACAGCGCATGACTTCCTCCCGTCTTCCACGTCGCGAGGCTAGTCTATTTAATCCCTCTCCCACGGATTTGAGGGATTATTTGACAAGGAAAAGGAGTGCCAATCAGGCCACTTCTCCATGCTGCTGTCAACAGCTCATCCAGATGCTCTCTGGATGCCATTGCGAGTCAGGCGTGCACCAGCCGTCTCTAATTAGACAGCTGACCCTGATTCCCCCATCAGCCAAGAGAAGACGCTCCCACAGGAGGAGAACCTTCTCAGATGTTGAATACCCGGAGTTTACTGCAAACATGACTAGCAGAAGCAAGGGAAAACAACTAATGGTCAACTCAGAGGAATCTGACTCTGAACCGGAGGGGGTGTATCAACACACTCGCACCCGGACAGGGGCCATTCCCCCAATTGACTATAATGCCTTAGCCCGCGGCATTAGAATGGGTGGTTCTCACTCCGCTATAGTGGAGTCGCAGGCTTCAAACTCTTCCGTCGAGAAGGAGGCTTCCGCCTACATGGCCGACACTCCTGAGGAGACGACCAGGCGTTTAGAGCAGACGCAGAAGCACCAGATGGATATAATCGCCTCTCAACAGAGATCCATTGACTCCCTCAAGCATATGCTTGAGAAATTGCTTGAAGAAAGAGCGAGATCTCCTCCTAGACGACCGAAGGGGAAAGGGAGAAAGGGAGGAAGCCCACCCTCCGAATCTTCTGACGAGACACGGCGATCTACCTCGGATGTGTCCAAGCCCTCGTCGCAGGCAAGAAGCGACCCAGACCCGGGAAAGGCTCATGCTAAAAGAATGAGTCAACTGGAGCAGCGCCTCGAGGCCCTTACCAACTGTAAAGGCCTCCAAGAAGCAGGAGTGGTCCGGCCCTATCCGGCTGAGTGGGACTTAGTTCCATACCCTCCTAAGTTCAAGGCTCCAACCCTCCAAGCATTCGACGGGAAGGGGTCACCCAACCAGCACATCTACTACTTCAAATCCCAGACCGGGAATGTGGTAGATAACGATGCCATCCTGGCGCGACTGTTCATCGGCACCCTGAAAGGGTTGGCCTTTGAATGGTTTATGAAGCTCCCGGAGGGTTCTATCAAGAACTGGGGGGATCTAGAGAAGCTGTTCTTGACACGCTTCTTCGAAGACGACTCCGAAGTCACAATGCCTACCCTTTTAGCTACAAAACAGCGAAAGGGAGAGTCCGTCAAGTCTTTCGTAGAAAGATTTCGGAACATGGCACTCCGATGTCCAAGCGGCATGACCCAGGCCACCCTGGTGGAAACATGTCGCCATAATCTCCAAACCTCACTCCTTGCTCAAATAGGAGTTGCTGAAAGCCGCACCTGGAAACAATTAGTCCAGCAAGGTGAACAGGCTGAGGAGATTGTCGCCCGCGTCAGAGCGGAAGAAGGCAAGCCCAGGCCAGAGAGGTCGACAAGGCGTGCACCAGACACCTCTCTCCAGACGAAGCGGAAGGATAATTTGGCGACGGAGACCAAATCTCCCACCAAACCTCAAACAGGCAGGGCAAGTGGCTCTTCAAGCCAGCCACGCCCCAACAAGCAGTATTCCTTCAAGGAGGAACACGTCGATTCGCTCTTCAAGCTACTCAACAAGAGCAATCGACTGAAGCTCCCTGAAATTAGGCGCCCGGAGGAAGTCGGCAAGACCGACAATCCCACCTACTGCTTATACCACAGGATGCTCGGTCATCCTACCAAAAGCTGCTACGTCTTTAAGGACATCCTTCAAGCTCTGATTGACGCGGAGGTATTAAAACTCCGACCAGAGCAGAAGAAGATGACGGCCAACATGACGTCGATTCTCCAGTTTGGGACACGACCCCCGACACCCGTGGGGGTGATCTCTGTCCCGAAAGGTGAACTGAGGGTGGTCAACACAGACCCTCATCAGCAGCAGGAGAAAGGCTTGGTACCCGTCCCTACACCTCGAGGGGAAATCATGTGGGTCCACCCTGACCTCGTCGACGAGCAACAATGGACGACTGTGACCAACAGGAAGTCCAAAGGCAAAGGGAAGGCTTCATCTTGTCATGTGATATGCGCCTCCTCTCGAGAAGCGGACACTGATGTTCCCTCGCTGACTGACTCAGAAGAGGAAACAATAGTCCTGGCCGCAGAGCCCAGCCAACCTACGGCGGGGACCCGTTCAGGACAGGCATACTTGAAGCAGTACGGCGAGACAGCAGCGGCTTCTCCGCAACCAGCCGTGGAACCAGCCAAGCCCTCCTCTAAACAGCCTGGGGAGAAGCAGAAAGAAACTCGGTTTTCTCGAGTTCTTGCGAAAGGTGTAACGGAAGGATCCTCGACACCTTACAATTTTGATGTCTTGGCTCAATTAGCCAACATCCCGGCACGCATTACCTTGTATGAGCTCCTGAGGCTATCAAAGTCAACCAGAGAGGCTCTACAAGAAGCTTTGGCCAATGCTGAGGTCTTCATGACTCGTGTGCCAAGGGAGGAAGATGTAGAGGATTGCCTCCACGCCTCCCCAAATGCTCCCTGCATCACCTTCACAACAGATGACATGCAGGTTAAAGGGAAGCATGACCGACCCCTATACTTCACAGGGTATATTGGGTCATCCGAGGTGAACCGCATCCAGGTAGACCCAGGGTCCGCGCTGAGCATCATACCTCGCCGGGTTATGCAGTTTCTAGGCATTCCTACCCATCGTCTGAGCCCTACCCAGACGACTATTTACGGGTTCAATGCCAACAGCTCCCGCCCAATAGGGAAGATCAAGCTCAAATGCCAGATCGGGAGCCTCAAGTCAGAAGTGACGTGTTACGTCATTGACGCGGACACTTCCTACAACCTGTTGCTGGGACGACCATGGATTCACCGCAATTCCATTGTTCCCTCTACTCTCCACCAAGTCATGAAATACATTGACGAGAGTGGACAGGTCCGAACGTTGATTGCCGAAAGGCATCCGTTTAAAGGGGTTGAAAATTATTTCACGGACTCCCTCTTATATCAGGATCCGGAGGAGACTAATGAAACCCCACAACCAGAGGAGCCAGACTCTGGTAATGAAGCTGACATTGAGCCTGAGAAAGAAGAGTGCCTGTGGGAGTTGGAACCACTTGTAAAGAGCACTAATAAGCTCGATGCTGATACCACCGACGATGCAGGCGGTTGGTATATTAATGAAGATTTAGATTTCGCGTATTTCCCTGCGTGTGAGTCTGATTCAATACCGTCGGATACTAGTACCGACGTGGACGATGACCTCTGGTCGGCAATAGATGCTTTGACATCTTTGCATGTACCGGTGAAATCATCCTTCGGGACATACCAAGATAATGGTGAAGCGCAAGAGTCTGTATTCATGGTTCCAGCCAGACGAAAAGGCCAAAGACCAATACTTTTTGGGCGAATCGCATCTGAACCAATGCCCCACGAAGAATCGGAAGGTGAGAATGAATCCCCTCAGTTCGATCATTATGAACCGAGAACGCTCAAGATGATGAAGCGCATGGGGTATGATCTAACCAACAGGCCAGGATTGAACTTCGGAAAAGGAAGAAGAACACTGCTTCGATCCTTTGTACCGAAAGGGAAAACCTCTGATTACTATCATCAGACGCGCCGGGGGTTGGGCTATATATCAACCCCAGTGCCATCAGCCTCTGATTCGGAGAGACTGTCAAGTCATGACTGCTCATCAGACACGTCGTCGTGGGAATCAGATGTCAGTGTCGGCAACATCTTCAAAGGGCTTTCAGTAAACATGGTTTCGACAAGCCATCTGGAGGATGAAGATGAAGAAATGATCCAATCCGATACAGATCCTTGGATCAAACATTTGAATGCTCTTTGGGATATCCGCTTTGAACAGCGTGAACCACCCACAGAAGACAAGGTTGTTCAAGTCAACCTAGGAGATGAAGCCAATCCTAAACCCATCTTCATAAGTGACGGCCTGTCGCCTCCAGAGAAGAAGGATTTAATATCTCTTGTACAAGAGTATATAGATGTCTTCGCCTGGAATTATGAGGACATGCCTGGACTTGATCCTCAAGTGGCTATGCATCGCCTCAACATCAATCCGGACATGAAGCCTGTTAAACAACAGCAGCGACGGTTCCGTCCAGAGATAATGGAGGCAATTCAATCAGAAGTCAAAAAGCTCATCGATTCTGGCTTCATCCGGGAAGAACAACATCCCGACTGGGTAGCCAACGTCGTCCCCGTCGCCAAGAAGAACGGGAAGATCCGGATCTGCATCGACTTCCATGATCTAAACGAGGCCTGCCCCAAAGACGAATTCCCATTGCCAATCACAGATGTCATGATTGACAATACTTGTGGATTCGAGCGAATGTCCTTTATGGACGGGTTCTCAGGATATAATCAAATCAAGATGTATCCCGATGACGAAAAGCACACCTCCTTCAGGACACCTCTAGGGGTATATTGCTACACCGTCATGCCCTTCGGTCTGAAAAATGCGGGGGCAACCTACCAAAGGGCCATGAATGCCATTTTTCATCGGCAGATACGCAAAACGGTGGAATGTTATGTCGACGACATCGCGGTGAAAAGCCGCACTAAAGGTGATCACATAGCAGACCTGAGGGTGGTCTTCGACATCATGCGGGCTCATCAATTGAAGATGAACCCCACCAAGTCCTTCCTGGGGGTAGCCAGTGGCAAATTCCTAGGGTTTGTTGTGACTTCCACAGGAATCCATTTGGATCCGGAGAAAGTCCGTGCTATCCAAGAGATGCAACCCCCCAGAAGCCTCAAGGAGCTCAGAGGATTACAAGGACGATTGGCATACATCCGCAGATTCATTTCAAATCTCTCCGGGAGATGCCAACCCTTCGCTAAGCTGATGAAGAAGGGCGTTTCGTTCATTTGGGACGACGCTTGCCAGCAAGCATTTGAGGAGATCAAGCACTACCTCACCCAACCACCAGTCCTGGCGGCTCCGGTATCCGGAAAGCCTTTCCTGGTGTACGTCCGATCAATGGATCATTCTTTGGGAGCTCTACTAGCTCAGAATGATGACCAGGGGCGAGAACAAGCAATCTACTACCTAAGTAGAACGATGATCGGAGCCGAACATCGGTACAACCCGATCGAGAAGGAATGTTTGGCACTGGTGTTCGCTATTCAGAAAATACGACACTATCTGGTGGGCCAAACCATAAATGTCATATCCAAAGTCAACCCCCTGAGGTTACTTATGACAAAGCCTTCTTCACTAAATGGCCGGCTGGCAAAATGGGCCATATTGCTATCACAATATGAGATGCATTTTCTGCCACAAAAAGCCATTAAAGGACAAGCGGTGGCGGACTTTCTAGCTGAACACCCAGATCCCAGGGCAGCCAAACTCTACGAGGATCTCCCAGATGAGGTCGCCGAAGTCTGCCTAGCTCAGACGTCGTTCGAAAGTCAAGTATGGCAACTTTTCTTCGACGGTGCATCAAGGGCAAGCTCGAAGGGACACACAGTAGCGGGGGTAGGAGTGGTACTCGTCTCCCCACAAAATTACGTGATTCCCCGAGCTATCTCGTTAACCGAGCCCTGTTCCAACAATGTGGCGGAATACAACGCTCTTTTGATTGGGATGCAATTCGCCGATGAGATTGGCGTTAAAAATCTCGAGGCATACGGTGATTCTAAACTCATCATCAGCCAAGTTCGCGGAGAGTATGAGGTCAGGCATGAAGATCTAGTACCCTACTACAACGCGACAATCCACATGGCCGAGAGGTTTTCAAACTTCTACATCGACCATGTACCGCGCAAGCAAAATGCGCATGCAGATGCACTTGCATCCCTTGCTGCCTCCTTAGCTCTTCCAGCTGGAGCAATGGAGAAGGTATTCGTCTATAGCCACGACCTATACTGCCCAAAAGTCCCCTCGGAGACTGTCCAGGGTCAACGGGAGACCATCACGACAAGGAAACACTTGAAGTGTCGACCGATCCAGAGCTTAAAGACTGGCGATTCCCCTACATTGATTTTGTCTTATACGGCATTCTGCCCGAAGACACCAAGGAGGCGGCCGCCATTCGGAGGAAAGCCCCCAAATTCTACTATAATGCGATTTCGCGAACATTGTATCGTCGATCGCATGACGGGATCCTGCTCCGATGCCTCTCATCAAAAGAAGCCCAAGGAGTATTGAAAGAAGCCCACGATGGTACTTGTGGAGCTCATCAACCTGGCCCGAAGCTGGCAAACCGACTCCAAAGGTTGGGTTACTACTGGCCCAAGATGGTTGCCGATGCTGTTGCCTATGCCAAAAGATGTCACGCCTGTCAAATACATGGCGATTTCATCCATCAAGCACCAGGATACCTCCACTCTACGACCTCTACCTGGCCGTTCGAAATGTGGGGGATGGACGTGGTTGGTCCTTCAGCCCACCATCATCAAAGAGACATCGGTTCATCCTAGCGATAACCGATTACTTCTCAAAGTGGGCCGAAGCTATCCCTTTGAAAGAGGTGAAATCTTCTAACGTGATCAAGTTCGTGAAACATCACGTTATTTACCGCTTCGGTGTGCCTCGGCGGATTGTCCATGACAATGGACCCCAGTTCATCAGCCAGGCTTTTCAGAGATTCTGCGCCAAGTTCAGAATCCAGAGTGTGTCATCAACGGCATACTATCCGCCCGCTAACGGCCTCGCAGAAGCTTTCAATAAGACTATTGGCAAGCTTCTCAAGAAATTCGTCTCGAAAAGTCAACGAGACTGGGACGATAAGTTGGGCGAATGCTTATGGGCCTATCGCACGACTGTGCGAACCCCAACTAAAGCCACGCCATTTTCCTTGGTGTACGGATGCGAAGCCGTCCTTCCACTGGAAATCCAAATTCCATCTCTTCGCGTCGCCTTGACAGCGGAAATGACAACAGAGGAGAAGCATCGACAGCGACTCCAAGAATTGGAAGCCTTGGACGACAAGCGTCTGCAGGCCCAACAACAAATCGAGCTTTACCAAGCTCGTATCACCAGAGCCTTCAACAAGAAAGTCAAATCGCGAACTTTCAGGAAAGGCGACCTCGTCTTAGCCGTCCGAAGACCCATGGTCATGACACACAAGACGAAAGGAAAATTCCAACCCAAATGGGAAGGACCATTTGTGGTAGAGTCAGTCTACTCAAATGGATCGTATCGCCTCATAACCTCAAATGGCGATACACTCATGATGCCAATCAATGGCAAATTCCTGAAGAAATACTATCCCTTGATGGCATTCTTCCACCGATCAAGTTAAAAATACACCTCTGATCAAACATCCGACGCCCTTGACGGCTAAGGATAGGGGAAAATGTTGGCTTTTAAGTCCAACATAAGTCTTCGACAACTCATCATGCTGAGGGGAATAGCATGGCTAGCCCAACTCAAACGGTAGTTGGTAAAGGCATGACAAACCCGTTGATAGCTGAGGGTTTGCTAAAAATCCTAAGTGGATTTGATTCCACTCTTCCCTCCAAAAATCCCTTACCAATTCTCATCCATAGAATGGTAGGACCACAAAATGCAATCATTACCATGTTAACACTATACCTCTGGTAATGAATACTCTTTGTCGAGTACAAACCTGGCTTGTTAACTCTGCATAGAGTAACAAACTCTCAAATTTGCCAAGTTAACACTATACCTCTGGCACCTCAAATTCCACTTGTCAATTCTCATCAATAGAATGACAGGTCCTCAAATTGCTCCTATCGCAAGCAAATTCTTGTCAAGTTAATATCACACCTCTGACAAAACTACTGTTTAAAGTTAACATTACACCTCTAAGCGGTACTTCGAGTGCCTGTCAAGTTAATATCACACCTCTGACAGTCACCTTTCTTCAGACTTCCATATCGAAGCTGAAATGGACGATGCCAAGTTAATACTACACTTCCAGCATCCGAGTCATTGCTAAGTTCAACAATACACCTATGGCTATGACCTTTCCTCGACTTCCTTGTCCAAGCCGAGATGAACGATGCCAAGTTAACACTACACTTCTAGCATCTGAGTCATTGCTAAGTTCAACAATACACCTATGGCTATGACCTTTCCTTGACTTCTTTAAGCCGAGACGACTAATGCCTCTAGCATTTCTATCACTGTTAAGTTAAACATCACACCTATGACAGTGACACCCTCAGTTTTCCCAAATAAAACTGAGATGCTGATGAGTTAGGTTAATATCACACCTCTAACTCACGTCCTTGTCAAGTTAATATTACACTTCTGACAAGACTACTTCTAAACCGTTAAGTTAATATCACACCTCTAACGGTAAAAATCTTACTAGATTCCCCACGAGTCTAGTTTCGTTTGATATTCTCCCCAACCGGAGTAAAGAATGTCCCCGTCCGAGGATTGTAGCGCTCCAGAATCCCAAAGAAGTTATGGGAACTCATCGGGACGCCCCACTGCACGGCCCTGACTGCTGGGTACAGCCCCACACGCTTCAGCGGCCCCTCAAGATTGGTAAGGACAAAACCCACCATCCTACCCCACCAGTAATTCTCTGGAGAATGGACCCATCCATACGTACGGAAGTCGACAGGATAGTCACCCCCTGCTTCTATGAAGGAATTGAGGAAGGTGGTAGCAAGCTCCGGGATCTCTCCAATTGGGATTTCAGGCTTGGACGACGCAGGGAACAGTCCGACAACCGACCCGTCATGACTATCATGGCGGTCTACCTTTTGGAGGCCAAAGTCACCAAGGGCGATCTCAGGGATATACTGGGAAATGTCCCATTCCATCTTTCGGGGAACAGACATGTGTTGAAAGTAGGACATCGGGAACATCCTCTCCATGTCTGGAAGAAAGAATCTTCCGCCCTTTATCTCACGGAGCCATTTATAGGTCCCCTCAGACACACGACGGCCATCATCATAGATATGATCCCCAAAGAAGAAGGCAGGCTTCTCCAACCTGACACCGTCATCCGTTTTGAGCGCGGCATCGGTCATAAGTGCCCGGAAGGTTCTCCTGTTAACATTAGAGAGCCTGCGATCCAGCAACTGGTCAGCAGTCACGGGGACACTCATTCTTTGCACAAAGGTCAAGCCCCGGTCGGCACCACCCACGCGGCCAAAATGGTGCATCTTGGCAAGTGAACCTGAAACATGCGGCACTGCAAAAGAAAAAGACACTTGGTCAGATACTTTGCCAAAAATAAGGGAAGACGCTAAGTGTTCATAATTCAAAACGCAGCCGAGACATTGGACGCAGGAGTTATCATCCGCGTCCAGACCTGCGAACTTGCACCAAAACGCAGAAGAGATACTGGACGCAGGAATTTTTCGAATCCGCGTCCAGACCTGCAAAGCTGCGTTCTACAAACCAAGACTTATGAAAATTCGAAGTACTTGGACTCAAACGCCAGATTCTACAAAATCGGCGGTTGAAGACACAGAACGCAAGGATCAATTCCGCGTTCTGCAAACCAAGACTTGTGAAATTTCAAAGTGCTTGGACTCGGACGCCAGCGCCTGATGGCACAAAACGCGGCACAGAACGTATGGATCAAATCCGCGTTCTACAAATCGCGTCCAGAGACCTTCACAATTAGAAATATTCTAAGTGAAGGACCCAGAGTGCAGAGTTCACCAGCGTCGGATCATCAGGCCCGCGCCCCGGTTATCATCTCAAGGACAGCGTCCGAGAATCAAACACGATCTTGTGTTAAAGGTCCTTAGGGTTCTATGAACATGTTTTAATGGCGGAACCCACACCGAAGGTACATTTTTACCTCGGAAAACACCCTCCTGCGCAGAGGAAGCATCTCTCTCAGCCTCGGCGACGGTCGCCCTTGAGGTCGATGCAGTCGGTTTTGTCTTGGGAGCCATTGAAGATCAAGAAATCCGAGCGAGGAGATGAATAGTTGGAGAGAGAAGGAAGTTCTTTTTTTCAGAGAATGCGTTCGTTCGGAGAAGAAGATACATCTCTCTAACTGTTGCCTTTTATAGGCACAGAGATTCGCGAAGATACGCAGCGTTTGGCCCAATAAACGCTGCAGCGAATCGCTGCCTGACGCGTGGAGCCAAATCATTGTTTGAACAGGGAAGATCATGCGTCGCGACCCCGCCGCAAGTCAGAAGTTGACACGTGGAGCAGTTCATTTAATGAACCGGGGGATCCGCGCGCCAAAAGGCGAAATCTCGCCGTTTCCCCAGGCCAGCTGGCGGCGTAATCATGACATGGCTCAGGTGCGCGTCCCAAAGTACGCGGCTCTTCGGTGGACATGCCCCGTCGGCATCATCATAAATGCACCCAGAAAATCGCGTCTGCATTTCAAGAGATGCGTTTCTCCAAAGTCCGCGTCCCCTCAAACAGGCCAAACATCGCGTCTCGCTAAGAAGTCGCGTCTTTAAAGCAGTCTCTGCTTTTTCAAAAAGGAACCTGCGTCCAGTCTCCTGCTTCTGCAAAGTCGGTTCAACAGTACACTGACGCAAACAGACAACCAACCACTCCCGGCCAAAAGCGCACCCGTGACAGACTAAAAAGCAATCGGGGAGGTCTAGACTGTGTATCTAGACACTCAACACGATCAACTCTGACGGCTTCAAAGAGTTCAACAGTACACTCACGAAGACCAATTTCAGATAAGATCAAACCCGAAGCATCAACAGTCCAGTCATAAACGCGAACACGGCTAAGATCCAAAGTATTCCGAAATCCGTCCCATTCAACTGCGGAATATCAGAAACTTTGGAGGGGGTTCTGTAGGCTGTCTAAAAATGACTAACAGACTAGCCATTAAGGAAGCAGAGTCTCAAGCTCTAGACGCGAGAAATCGATGCTCGCGTCTCAGCATTAAGACGCGTTGGCTCTACACCCGCGTCTCAACGTTCAGACGCATCGGCCCGAAGCCTGCGTCTCAGCATCAAGACGCGTCGGCCCGAAGCCCGCGTCTCAGCATCAAGGCGCATCTCAGCATCCAGACGTGAAGGCCCGAAGCCCGCGTCTCAAGGCGCGTTTGGCCCAACGCCCGCGTCTCAGTTGCAACTGCCCTGATTGCGGGGCCAGTCACCGCGCATGTAGCGGGTAGTGGCCCCTCATTCGGGAGCGTTTTCAGGAGGCACCTTCACCCCCTGAGATCCCTATAAATAGCCTTGTTTGCTATGAAGAGAGGATCGGAGTTTTTGGAGAAGGGAGAGAACTTTGAGAAGATCGAAGCTTGGGCAGAAGATTGGAGTTTTGAAGAGAGAGCTTTGAGATAAGGCATCATCAAAAATCGATCGAATCCAGGCAGGAGGATCATCAAGAGAGAAGCACGACTCTTCAGCGAGCTTACTGAGTACTAGCCGCTCTTCGCCTACCTCCTCTTTGAGAGTTTTGGTAGACGGAGCTGAGTTACTCTTTCTACCGACCGAAGAGAAGACCCCCGACGGTCCAGGACGGTCATCTGGTCAACGGAGAACAAGATTCACTCTCCATCGCCACACGAAGAACCCAGCTTTAAACAAAGGGAAGATTCAGACATCCTCCCTCCCTTGTAACTGGAAAAGAGGGAAGAGTAGTTCTTTTGGTTGTAATCGTTTCGCTTGAATCAAGGAAATCTTTTACAGCTAAAACCACTTTCTCCGACCACCAAACTTTCCGGCCCCTACAGATACATCATTATGCGAGTTGATATATGATATGCGAGTGATTTTCTAAATTTAACATGTTATATGAATACCTGTTGGCCGTTATTATAATTCATTGAACTGGTATTATATTTGCACTGGATATGCCTAGATACGCTCCCGCTTCGCTCGGCCTCGCATGGCTAATTAATAGATTAAGTTATTATTGTTATAAATATGGTTGTGAAGAGTTTGAAATGTTTAACTATACTGTTCTCCTGTATCATATTGCATGACCGGATGATTACTTGACATATGATGTTGTAACTCTGTATTCAACTCACCTGATACCGACATATTAATTATCTGACACTGATATGTTTATACTTGACACTTGATCCCTAACACTTGATATTTGACACCGATACTTGACATGTTATCATTTAACACCTAACACCTGATATCTGATGCTTGAAATTGACATGCTATCACTTACTTGACATGCTTTCACATGGTACTAGTACACTTGACCTGATGTTGTGATACCTGACTGGATTACTATTACACAGGTATTACAATGTCTATTCATGATTATCATTTTTACGGGGACTTGACATGATTATTATAATATTACCATCTGGTACTCCTGAACTCCTGTATACTTGAACTCATGTAATAGGGACACTCCTGACATTATACTCCTGATATTGTTGATCCCCGTAATTGGATAACCATAAATATATAGGATTACTGTGAACACATTGTGGACAATATCACTGGACAATTGTAATAATTAGACAATTTACACTGGAATTGGGGGAACTGATGAGTACCAATATAGTCTCCATATTTGTGATGGTCTTAAAGTGTCACGCGACCACATACTTAGATTTTACCTGGAGGCCACCAGGTGTTTTCATGGGGTGTACTGGCACCCCTAGTCCCCTGCCTGTCGGGTTTGCCATAAGCCCTGGGCCTATTCCTGTGGGAGCAGTGACATCCTATTCTTATTCGGGCATACAATAAGTCCCGGTATCTAGCGGTACGTTCCGGCTCAATACCGGATACTCCTTGACCGTTGTCCCGGGCATGAACGGGACTCATTCTAAACATGGTTCGTCGATTCTCATGAATTTTCAATAACCAACCTCGCTCGACTGATATGTGGAGGTATATGGTATGGGACATACATCCAAACATACAAATTGGACGAGTCTTAATAATTAATAATGTAACGCCCCGATCCCGCATGTACGGGGACGCTATGGCGACATACATACACAGAGTGAAAATACTCTCACATATATACGCTAAGCCTCAGTATAGGAAATATATATAAGATCCGCAATAAGTCTAGCATAAATAAGTACAAGAATACCTGCAAAAAGGGTCAGTGATCATGAGAGATATAGAAATATGGATAAATAAGGAAATAAAGGATAAATAATAAAGAAACCTATGAATGGTATCGATGACGACTCTCCTATGTGAATCCAATGAAATATCTGATAATACGATATCTGGGCTCTCCAACCTGGGCACGCAAACTCAGGATCGTCAGAAAGCGACCTAGTGAGTGGTAAAATGAAGGAGGCAGTAATATATACTACAATAAGACAATCACGATAATATATAAGACATATCAAGAGTATGAATAATAAGATATAGTATTTTTACTTACAAACTACGGAGAATACATGTTTAATTATCATGTATCAAGTCTTAGTTGTTTAACATATTATATTTACACTAATAATAATAGTAACCTGATGGTGTCAGTAGGAAACATGAATAATCTCGTTATAGTGTCATGAGTGTACAAGCATGGTGTGTGCACGAAGAATATATGGAACAGAACAATATATAGCATACATAGTAATGTACCGCAACAGAAAGTGTAACATGTACCAGGTTATGGAATAAAATATACAGATAATATGATAGTGGGTAAATTATCAGGAACAGTAACAAGTATAACTAAACAATAGTTTACATGTATCAGGTAAGTCATGTTATTTATACAATAATAACAATCAGTACCACCTGGTATTTTAATCAATCTCTTCCAGTGTCCCATACCACTGGCCCTTCATGCTGGAGTCCGCACTCCAGTCGAACTCATCCGGACATGGCATACGGGTACCTTTATCCAAACGAGAGAATGACCAAATAGCAAATGTTCCGGACGTCACTATTGTTGGGTTATTAAATGTGTCGTGTACTAGATCTGAAGAGGATGCCTTCATCATGCCAACACCCCGCGATGTGAGATTTTAGAGGTGACCCCCACGGATTCAAGAGGTGGCCCCCACCATGTATGTGGTGTAGCACTTTGTTCCGTGTGGCACTTAGTTCCACACACCATGTGTCGGACGCCAACATGACCGTGCGTATAACAGGATACAATATAACAAGAATACTGAGTATCGTCAGTAACAATATCAATAATAAAAGCACCAGAGACATCCTCGTCACCCAACACCAGGCGGAATGAGGATTCTAGAGGTGGCCCCACAGATTCAAGAGGTGGCCCCTACACAGATGGTGTGATGTGACACTTTGCTCCGTGTGGCGCTTAGTTTCACACATGTTCCACCGGACGCTAGCGTGACTGTGCTAATACTAGTAAGAATACAAGTATGCTAGCATGTTAACAGTATTTATAACATATAACAAGTTAGCAGAATTTTTATCAGTATTGCGGTGACGGTTACATGAATAAGTATATAATGTAACAGGAGTACATGAATATTCAAATATCAGTAATCCAGGTAACAAGAGCAGTGAACCATGTAACAAGAATACAAAAATAATCAATCGCATGTATACCAGTGAATCTATGTAACTGTGAAGTAAGAACAATAGTATATATAGTATCCGTGTAATGGTATCTAGTGAAATGGCGTATCCGTATCTCAGTAGTTCATGAACATAAAATAATAGTGTCGAGTGAATCGGTATCTGTGTAATAGTGATATATGTACATAGAACAACAATATCTACTGTAACAGATATTTACATGAAATACAGTATTCAGTGTACTAGGCTGTCCGTATAACGATAATACAGATACATGTAATAAAGGTGTCCACAACCATGCCGACACATGCTCGTTCAATGTCCAATATATCGGTGGTTCGGTAACAGTGAGTGTGTTCGAGTGATATGTGTAACATAAACATGTGTCTAAACATATAGATATCCATAGTTGTTGTCATGATTTCATTAATAAAGAAATTATCTACAAGTCTATCCTTTCACAACCTTTTTAATAATCATTAATTTATGATAATTCAATAATCACTAAACTAATGGCTTTATCAATAGTCCAATAAGCACTTATTATCAATATATAACTACTTCATCTGTATTTATATAATAATTCAATACTTACAATTAAATATTAGTATATTAAATATGTTAAGAAAGTAATCACATATATTTTTCTTATCGTTATTTACTATTTTACTTATCATCATTTACTATTTACATGATTTTACTGATAATCTCGATTTACAACCAATTTATTTAATTAAACTTGGTAAAATATAATTTATAAAAGAAAAATACTCACAAACTAGCTATGGGAAGGTAGCTCTCTTTCTCACGATCGCAACGGTTCCAGGATCGTCTAATTCGGAGTCCGGATGCTCCAGATATTGCCGAACGCTAAAAGTAATAGAAATGGATTAAATATGTAATAAACAAGGATTAAAATACGATAATTATGATTTAACAGGGGGTTTTATGTAATATTACCTTTATTGGGTTTAAGAACGGGTTTGGGCTCTTAACGGGTCGAGTTTGGATCCAATAACCCAACCCAATTAACTTAAAGTATTGGGTAAATGGGTTAGTGGGTTTGGGTAGCAGGTTATTGGGTTATAGGGTTTCAAAACCAACCAATAGGGTTAATGGGTTCGAGTCCACCCTCGAACCCATCAACAGAGCAGCCGCGGCAGCCGCTGCTGCCTCTGCGACGTGCTGGTCGGCGGCACCCATCGTGGCCCCGGCCTGGCGTGGCCGGCGGCAAGAGGGGAAGGGACATGTGAGAGAGAGAAAGAGAAAGAAGTGGGAAGAGAAAGAGAAAGGGGGGAAGGAGAACATGTATAAGAAGAAAGAGAACAAAAAGAAGAAGAGGAGGAGGAGGGGGTGGCGCCCGGCTTGGGGGGCAAGGTGGCGCCTGGCCGGGGGCACCGGCCACCGGTGGCGTGCCGGCCGTGGTGCCCCCACAGAACACACACACACACACACAGAGAGAGGTATGCGTGAGACACAGAGGAGAGAGAGGAAGAGAGATTGAGAAGGGGAGAGAGAGGAGAGTTATGTGGAGAGAGTTTATTAGAGAGAGGAAGAGAGGGGGAGAAAACATATAGGAGGAGAAGAAAGAGAGAAGGCGGTGGGAGTCGGTAGAAAAAAAGAAGAGGTGGAAGGCTGCAGAAGATTGGGGAAAGAAAAGGAAAAAAGAAATAAAAAGAAAATTTTATAAAATTATTTAATTTGGAGCGAAATTTGACTAGTTCCGAATCGTCCCCAAAAATTCTAAAAAAAAGCAAATATTACGGGAAGGATGAATGTGAAATCAGATTCTAGAAATTTTATCCGATTTGCAAATTAAAATCCTGGATTGTATCACCGATACCGGGCGACGCCGGTTTTACCGGATTTTTGATAAATTCTGAAAAATCCCCAAAAAGAACCTAACATAGAAAATATGATTTTAAGACACAATATGAAAGCAGATCCTAGAAACTCAACTCCGTTTGTGAATTAAAAATAGTAGAGCCGATTATCGGTATCGGTCAACATCGACTACGGAGATTTTCCAAAATAATCCAAAAAAATTTCCAAAAAATTCTGAAAAATCTAAAATATTATAAAATAATATTTGAAACTGAAATCGGCTCAATCTGACTACCAAGAGGTCAAATCAACTTTGTACGCCACACCAAGTATTGATACTGTGATACATACATCAAGGATTAGGGGGTTACAAATAATAACATGTTGCTGACATCTGACTAGTGTCATACTTGATCTATACTTGTGAGACCGCTGACACAATACATTATCCTGCTAGCCACTTACATATGACATCTATGCTACTGTGTTGAATTACCTGACTTGCTTATTTTTGGGTTTCCATACCATTTCTATGTATGTTTTTCGATTCAGACATATCGATATATATGTATTTACTTGATTTCAGATTTACTGTCGTTTCTTTAATTTTCTTTATGTTACTTGTCATTACCTGTACCTGTATGTTTAAACCACATCACTTGATCATGTACATGTGTGACTGCCTGAGCACGCCAACTGGATTTAACTTACGTACTCGCTGGGTTGCTTTCTGACAACCCTGGATTCTCATGTCCAGATCCTAAAGTCTGGATCGTGGTGGTCTTGTTGTAGCTGATCAGAGTGCGCAGCGGAAGCGTGGATTAAGAGTTGCTTGTCCGGACCCTCTTTCTTTCAGCCTTCCCTTGATTGGCTCACGAGATTCTCATTTTACTACTCGTGAGTACTTTCCCGTCTTTTATATAGTATATCCTGCTTTTGGACTTCTTGGTGATTTTATATTCTTGAGATATTGTATCATACTTTGTGATAACTGTGTACTTGTGTTGTTATTGCTGGAATGTATATTACCATTATGCTTCCGTACTCTGATTCTTACCTGTACTGATGTTTAGCGTATATATGTGAGGGTATTTTTGCCCTGCGTATATACGTCATAGTAACATCTCCGTACCCGTGAGATCGGGGCGTTACATATCTGCATCATATCCGTATCTGTATTTATATCTGTATTCGTATCCGTTATAAGAAAATGAATACGAATATAATAAAACCAATATCCGATCCGTATCTGAACCATTTGCATCCCTAACTAGCGTATGGATCTTACGAACTCATACTGCATGTGTACAGAGATTTCGAATCCTGAAGCTGGAATATATCGGGTTTGTACCCTCAAAAGATTTATTAGTGGGTTTGGTTTTGCATGTGGATCTTACGACCGCATAGTGGATCCTCGTGTGGATCTTGAAGGGTCCGGGTCGATTGCTACCCGTTTTCCTCCTCCGCCCGTTCGATCGGTTGAGGACTCTACGGTCCCCATTTTTACTCCGGTTCCCGAATCCTCCGGATTCTTTTCAACTGTAAACCTCAACCGCTTCTTCTCCTCTCATAGCACTCCTGTCTCTTTCTTCTTTAAGTATTAATTTATTAATAATAATAATAATAATAATAATAATAATAATAAAACTGTAACAACCAGCCGCAGCTCTCTCGGGTCATCGTTTTCTCAGGTATTTTCTTGTTCGTTTGTCCTTCGAATCCCTTGGTTTAATGCCCGACATTGAACTTCCTTTGAATATTTCAAAATTTATAAAAAATAATTCAAAGCCCACATGCCCAAATTTTAATTGGATTAGGTTTTGGAATGGGGAAGGTTTAGAGATCTGTGCTGATTTTCTGGCCTTTTGCCATTTCCTGCTGTCTTTTGTTTGTTTATTGGGAGATTAATGTGATTGGAAAAAGACCCAAATGAGTTTCTTTGATTTTTAAATTTTTTTTTCCCTTCTTTATTTTTTATGTGGTTGGCAGGTAAAGAAAGCTATATAGAAATCGATGTCTTCTTCTTTGGAGAAATCGACCAACATATACTGGCAAGAATGCTCAGTGGGAAAGGCAGAGAGGCAGAAGCTGCTGAAGCAGAAGGGATGCGTTGTTTGGATCACTGGGCTCAGTGGCTCAGGTTTGTCATTGGATCATCCTACATTTTTCTTTCCGTTGCGAGATATGCGATACTACAAATTGTCTCATGAAGGGTTGTGGTTCTTGAAAGAAAATGAACGCCCTCCTTTACTGTTTATAGAATCAATGAGATACATTGGTAAGATTGTTTGGTTGCATGTTGTTGTAAATTTGATTTCTGATGAATGATATAGTTTATAATTGAGCTCCTACTAGTATGGTACCATTTGAAGGATTATTGCATTATCTGATTTGACCAGCGCCATTCTTTTGTGTTGATGTTAGACAGTGCTTTTGTTTTTCACTGTCTAATAGAATTATTACTTTTGTTTGTGTTACCTTATTCCTTTGCACCCTTTTCTCTGATTATCTATAGTTGTCATAAACAAATTGTGGCAGTGAATTTGTAGTATCAGTAAACCCTCTTGCAAAACCCCAATTCAGATAAGACTTTATTCAGGAAACTTCATAGCCATTAATCTTCAAAACCACACAAACCAGGCAAGACGAGTGCTGCCAATTCCTGTATCTTTCAATAGCACACACAAATGCATAGATACATTTAATGATTAGCCAGGAACTCTATTTCTTCAGTTGGAAAACCCTTCTTGAAACGAGACTTCCTTCAACATCATATCCGCTAGGACCGCTACTCTCCCAAAACTACAAACACAACACATAAGCTGTTGTCATTTCCTTTACCTTGGAACAACACAAGCAATCATGTTGAAGAAGTAACTCATATATTTGAAATTAAGGAGAACTCTTTGTTATGTTTTTGAACAACGTGACCAGCAAGAAAATTCTTTCGTTTTATACATCTAAACAAAAGAACAGCAAGCCTACATAAAATAGGAGCAACTCTGCACTAAATTTTTTCTCTACTTTCTATTAATATTTTCTTGATAAATGTGCTTGCAAGATCATTATTGTCTTTTTGCCTAAATGCTTTTGCATATTGGGTGCATCTCAGGGTACTTTAAGGCTTGCATGCTAGTGAGTGCTGCTTTCTGGATACTATGGTTCTTGGTTGAACCAATGTGATGCCTTCTAATTTCACCTGTACTTTGTTAAACAAAATTAATTATGTGAAATTTATATCATGTGAGTTCTTGATGCTTATTTTATATTTTAGTTCTTGTATCAAGGTTGACATGGCATTTTCCTGTTAGACTTGTTCACTTCTTCTGTCAGGCCTTTCTACATTAGTTCTAGGAAACTTTTTAGGTTGCTTTTTTGGTAATAATATTTCTACATTATTTCTACATTCTACATCTTTTCTTCTGTGATGATGGCAATTTTTAGCTGAAAGAAAGAAATATGTGAATATGTTGTTAGAAGTATTGCAAATGTAGATCATCATTTGCTAAAAAGTTTGCCATAAAATGCTGATTCACCCAGCATCATATTCAAGTCCAACTAACACCTCCAGGTACAAACTCAAATGTTGACCCTGTCACCCTAGAAGGCACATTGCATTTGTTTATCCTTTATGCTGGAAGACAACAGATATTTGAAGCATAGAAAAACATGATGAAATATGCAGCAAGAGCTGCTACCAGTAGATGATTCTAGGAAAAAGAAAGATAAAAGGTTAGATCAATGGTGGATGGGTGGCCAAGGGTAAAATAATCCGGCCCCATTTTGGATTCTAGTGATTATGTTATGATAATATACCATGTTGGGTAAGGAATAAATGTGGTAGAGCATTTATTTGAGCATGTTCAAAGAAAAAAAGAAAAAGTAGCATTGGATCAATGGCGTGTATATGATGGTGTTCAAAGAAAAAAAGAACGTGTAGTTTTGGACTATATTCTTATGTAGCTCTTTGATGGGGACATCACACCAGTACTGGTTATATTTTTATGACTTAGTCTATTTTGAGTTTAGTCTTTTCTTTTATTATAAAACTTAGTCTCACATCGGTTGTGATGGGGAAGTTCACTTTGTAAGAGCCTATATAAAGAGGCTTAACTCAATGAATAAGCAAAAAATGATTAAATAAAACTTTTTCAGTTAAAATTTCAGAGCTCTTGGTTCTTGAGATTGGGTGTGAAGCCCGTGGTGTAAGGGGTGTGAAGCCCGCGTAAGGGGTGTGAAGCCCAAAGTTATCTGGTTCTTTCTCCAACTCTAATCTCTCTTTTTTCATTTATTTCTTGTAAAACCCTAGTTTTTCCTTTTTATTTGTACTCGAAGGTGATTGCGATCCTATATTACATCAATTTGGTATCAGAGCTTTGGTCCCAATCCTCTTCGAATTTCTTCTCTTCCCCAAATCTTAAATCTAGATCTGGATCTCTAGATCTAGATCTACTTTGCAAAAAAAAAATTCGATTATTGTTAGATGTAGATCTAAATCTACATTTAGATTTATCTAGATCTACTTTGTCAAAAAAAAAACAGAAAAAAAGAAAAGAAAAGAAAACAGGAAAAAAACAGAAAAAAGAGAAAAACAGAAAAAGAGAGGATTTTTTTTAAAAATTTACTGTTCACCATCAACAGTAATTACTGTTCATCCGGTTACTGTTCACAGTGAACAGTAACTACCCATCTCCCACCCCGACCAGTCCGGAATTCGTTTCTCGCTCGTTCGGAGTCCGTTTTGAGCTCTGTTCGAAGCGTTGGGTTCGTGATTGAGCCCCGGAGCCATTACAAAGATTTCATAGCACTTGAGCAACAGATCTGACCTCCACGAGCTCGTATTTGGCACCAGTACTGTCCCAGCAGCAGAGAATCAGTGTTCTGGCACATCTTCCGCCCAATTTGAGTCCAATGCGAGCTACCGATTTATTGGGTAAACTCTGATCTTTATGCATTGAGTTTTATTCATGAGATTTTACTTTTGTGGCAAATACATTTATACTGATGGGGATGAAAAAGAGGTTGAAAGGGACATGTCTGCAGCTCTCCCGTATTTTCGGGGTTTTTATGATCAAGATGGGTATGAAAAGTGGGAAAACCATCTTGAGAATTTCTTCAGATATTTCTCCTTGACACCTGCGCAGAAGTGTCATTACGCCCAAATGAAGTTAGCTAGAGAAGCTTATTGTGGTGGGAAGATAATCATATCGACTGTCGAGATTGGCTTATCCTACAAGAACTTCTTCATGTCGGTATGCTCCACACCTTGAGGGGCCACAATTCAGCGATTTGGTTGCTGAATGTAAGGAGATCCTCGCTGGCATGGTTAAGATGCTAGAAAGCAAGGCGATAAAAGCTGATGACAATCTAGAATCAGTGCCAGAAATTGATGACAATCTAGAGCCAAAGCCAGAAGTTTATGATAAGCCAGAGCTAAGACCAGAAGTTATTGCTGAGTCGGTGTCACAGCAAGAAGAGGTTTCCCCACAGCCTATGGAAGTTGAAGGTCTCCCTGTTGAGACCCTTGTAAATCTTACAGCGGAGCTTACTTTGAAGGTAGTACCACCTTGGCAGCTATGAGTGTATCATTTTTTTGAGATCGCCTGATGTGTACGACCTATTGCATATATGTCTACAGGAGGCATGCTCACAAGTGGTCAGGACACTTATGGTGCAAAGTGCAATCTGTTCAGTTTTCATCATGGATGATGTGCCTCAGTCTGCTATTGGTGTCTTGATCAAGCTGTCATCTTTTATCGCTCCGACACGGAGACCAGTTCCACCTCCACCACCTTGGTCTCGATGTGATGCATTAGTGCCACTGTCACGGCCACCACCATGGCGATTGAGGTGCTTGGTGTCCTCACTCGACGGGTCGACTCTCTCCCACGCCGGGGGAAATGACGGGGACATCATACCAGTACTGGTTATCTTTTTATGACTTAGTTTATTTTTGAGTTTAGTCTTTTCTTTTATTATAAAACTTAGTCCCACATCGGTTGTGATGGGGAAGTTCACTTTGTAAGAGCCTATATAAAGAGGCTTAACTCAATGAATAAGCAGACAATGATTAAATAAAACTTTTTCAGTTAAAATTTCAGAGCTCTTGGGTTCTTGAGATTGGGTGTGAAGCCCGTGGTGTAAGGGGTGTGAAGCCCGCGTAAGGGGTGCGAAGCCCAAAGTTATCTGGTTCTTTCTCCAACTCTAATCTCTCTTTTTTTCATTTTATTTCTTATAAAACCCTAGTTTTCCTTTTTATTTGTATTCGAAGGTGATTGCGATCCTGTATTACATCACTCTTATACTTAAACTAGGTAACTTTTCAAAGCTAGTCCAGTGAGATGAGAATTATTCTTCTTATTGTTTAACATGCCCAACGCATTCAAGTTTATCAAACACTTGATCTTTATCATTCTACTTTTATGAAACACTCAAAACAAGTGAGAATACATATTATGTAGATATGGTGGGTCATTGTAAGGTTTTTAAAGTTTATGTATAACACTAGGTGTCTTGTACATTATGAAAAATCACATGTATGCCAAATGAGCAATAAATGAGTTTGAAAACTCAATTCTTCTCTTATGTACCATATAGTAATCTTGATTCACTCTTCTTGTTCTTTACATGTTCCTTTATGATAGTAGTTTTACATTATCATGCTAAACATGCACTTCTTCCTGTTATCAGAATACTTTATTTTGATTTGAGAAAAAATAAAGATGAGTCACAGATGCAGGTATTTGGAAGACGTGGAATATGCAAAACCTATCTTTCTATGTACATTAATTCCTTCTCATGCTACATCCCTTTGAAATTCATTTTCTATTATTTAACTGCTGACATTCACTGTCAACGCGTTTGAACTAATGTATATGATAAGGTAGAATTGAAACTCCTTAACATTTTCGAAAGCAAGATTATGAACATTTGCTTAAAATTTCACTTTCTAATTGTTACTAAAGCCATACATTTGGCAGCAAAACATAAAAAGGCTCACATCAAGGTGAAAACTGGTCATGAAAACTTTGTATATTCTTTTGTGAAGTGTTTTCCATTGTTGAACCTTATCATATCCAATCCTATTTTTATGGGAGAGGGTTTGAATGATGTTGAAGAAAGATTTTGATATTATTATTGCTACTAGAAGTACTAATTATTATTTATACTTTATTTACGTATTACTTCTTCTCCATCTTTTTGGGGAAAGTCACCAAAACCCCTTAACGTTTGACTGAAATACACAACTCCCCTAACATTTATTTTTGCACACTTTCGACATATTTTTATGGTGGAGATTTTCCACTACGAGCTATTGGACGGTCGATCCACACACCACAAGTGAGAGAATTAGTAGAGAGGGGTTTGCGAGTATGAGAAAATAATACGCAACACAGACAGAGAGAGATACAAAATTTTACGTGGAAACCTAAATCGGTAAAAACCACGGGGAGGAGGATAGGAAATCTACTATAATATGTGAAGTATAAGAATTACAGGGATTCTCTGTGTTAGGCTTAGTGCTATGCTTCTTTGGCCAAGGTTCTAGAAAAAAAATCCCCTTCTCGTCGGAGAAGATCTATTTAAGCTCCATTTGATTTGCATGCATGGGGGCGAATGATACGAGCGTGATCTTCGTAACCACACGAACTGCACATGTTGATTGGTTGTAACGATCGTGATTACTGGCATTTAATTGTTAGGATTGCATGCAAGGAAATCTGTTTTGGTCTATAGCTGCCCAAATTGAATGGTGTTGACACGTTATGCATGCGGGGGAGGATTGAACTGTGAAACTATAGGCATAGATCAGGGTTGATCTATTGTTGTTGTAGACGAAGGTGGAGATCAGCGGTGATATGTAGCCGTTGTCATCTGATGGCGGAGACTAGAAATGGTATGTTGCTGTCGGTCTTGTGCGAAGCTGATATCTCAGAATAGAGAAGCTCCGGGATGACTGAGAGCATCGGAGCTACCGGAATGAAAGTGTCCTCGGTGCGAAGAGCAGCTTCTGGAGTGTTTCTGGAGTGGCGAAGACTTTTGAGTGCTTTGACACGCGATATCATTCTGTGAAGGTCAGATTTTGACCACTACAAATGTCCCTCGCTCTTTCATTTGTTGGAGCCTGCTGGAGAGAAGCGGGAGAGTGAAGTCGGTGAAAACTTCTTCGATGCCTTCGGCTTGACTTGACGTTCGTGGGAAGAGAAAGATCAGGATCATTAATGCGGATCTCCAAGATTGATGTGGTGATCGTGCGACTAAATGACAGCTGGCGTCTCTTCGGATCTTAGTGTCATGATGATTGAGATCGTGCCTCTTTGGTTGACTGTAACGCCCCGATTCGGCGGGTACGGAGACGTTACTGCGACGTATATACGCAGGTTGAAAATACCCTCGCGTATATACGCTAAGCATCAGTACAAGTAAGAATCAGAGTACGAAAGCACAATGATAATATACAATCCAATAATAATAACACAAGTACACAATTATCATAGAGCATGATACAATATCTTAAGAATATAAGATCACTAAGAAGCACAAAAGTAGGATGTACAATATGAAATACGGAAAAGTACTCACGAGTAGTAAGATGAGAATCTCGCGAGCCGATCAAAGAGAGGCTGGAAGAAAGAAGGTCTGGATAGGCAACTGCTAATCCACGCTTCTGCTGCGCCACTCTGATCAGCTACAGTAAAGCCACCACGGTCCAGACTTCAGGATCTGGATATGAGAATTCAGGGTTATCAGATGCAACCCGCGAGTACATATGATAAATTTAGTTGGCGTGCTCAAGCAGTCACACGTGTACATGATCAAGTGAGGTGGCTCAGGCATACAGGTATAAGCAATGACAAGTAACATAAAGGAAATGACAGGAAATTCGAGATCAAGTAAATACATATATATCAGTGAATCTGAATCGGAAAACATGTATGGATAACGGTATAGAGAGCATATGTACACATAAACATGCGATAAATATATTAAACATGTGATAAATACATTAGACGTGCGATAAATATAAGTATGGACAAAACTAGTTGTATAAGTTCAGATTATACATTCATGGGGTAATACGTCGAGGGGATAATCCAAATAAGGAAACTCTCATCTATATACCACATATCCGATGTCACCATCATCTGAGTTCATACAACTTGAGTTGCCCTTAGGGTAACAGAACTAGAGTATATCTATAGTAATCACAAGACTCATGTCATAAAGTAGGGTGTCAACTCAGCGCATAACACTATAGCTGGAGAATGTAAATGTGCCGTATTTTAAGTTATACAGTAATAATAATCAGTACCGTTTGATATTTTAATCGCCTCCCTATCAGCGCCTCACATCACGATAGTCCATACTAGAGTTCACACTTTGTAGAACTTACCTGGCTCTGATATGTGAGTACTAAGACCTGAACAAAGGAGATACCAAATATCACACGTCCCTAATATTATTACTATTTGGTTGTTATGTTCTTATGTTATTCTTGTCCCTTTCCCACCAGCGTCCCACAACACCGACAGTTCACGCTGGAGCCCGCACTTTCAGTAAAACTTATCTGAACTCTGATACGCGGGTACCATTATTCGAATAGGGGAGAGACCAAATAATATATGCCCCAGGCGTTATTATTGTACATGTATGTCTGGGTGTTAATATGCACTAAGGATGCTTATCACGCTAACACCAGGCGGCACAGGCAGGAGGGAGGAAGTAGCCCTACAGATTCAAGAGGTGGCCCCCACAGATTCAAGAGGTAGCCCCACCACGTGTGTGGTGTGACACTTTGCTCCATGTGACACTTTACTCTGAGGGTTGATTCAGGAGGTAGCCCCACAGATTCAAGAGGTGACCTCCACAGATTCAAGAGGTGGCCCTCATCACGTGTGTGGTGTGACACTTTGTTCTGTATGGCACTAGGAAGAAGAATTCTTCATCATCCTATTTTTTATCATCATCGTCGTCGGAGATGGTGGAAGTGGATTTGAAAGCGATCATCTTCTTTTTTTGTGGTGCCATCTCTTCCCTTGCCTTCCTCTCTATTTCATGGGTCTTAAGATTTCCTATAAGACCGATGAGCTCCATCTCTTCTTTATCGTTAGCTCCTTTAATGTAGTAGTCTTGACTTTTCATGAGGGTGGAAGAGCGCGAATGACATTTCTTACTTTTTGATTAATGTCAATGGCATCACCTAAATAAGTAAGACCATTAGTTATTTTAGTAAATCTTGTTACCATGTCATCAATGATGTCATTATCATGCATGGTGAAATTTTCATATTGGAAACGTAAGAGATTAATTTTTGCTCTCTTGACTTGTGACGTTCCCTCGTGTGTGACTACTAGGTGTGTCCAAATCTCGTAGGCGAATTTGTAATGGATGATCCTAGCAATATCGTCATCATTCAAAGCTTGAAGTAAGCTTGAAATAAGACATAGTGTGCCTTAGTATTTCATCAAACTCTTTAGTGGGAATGTCGGACCAAGCGTTCTCATCACCAATTGGTGCACTAAAGGGTTTAGTCACCGGTTTTGCAACCCGGCTTCCCAAGAATTGCCAAAATACGGTCATCTTAACCTTCCATATAAAAAAGTTAAGGCCATCAAACTTGGGAAGGGTCTTAATACCTTTGGCCATTTTTACTATAGTAGATGAAAATGATATTGTGAATGAAGTGATTAGCAAATAGGATCTCTCTAAGGTGGTTAATTAAAATCTAGAGATCAAAGCTCTGATACCAATTGAAATACACCTAGAGGGGGGTGAATAGGTGTTTTGCTAATCAAATGCAATTTTAAAATTACTTATGATGAATTATGCAAACGATCACTCAAAATAAGAATTGAAGCTGAATTTCCCATGATGGACTCTAGAATTTCTCTCTTTTGATGCCTCTAGATAATGAGTTGAGGTGCTCAATTGCCTCCTTATTGAGACGAGTATTGACCGATAAGGAAAGTGATATATGATATAAAAGCAATGATATTAAGAAAAATGAACAACCACACAAGTATGAAAAGTAAAAAAAATAGAGAGCAAGACACAAGCAAACACAAATACAAAGAATTTATTTTGAGGTTCGAGTCATCGCTCTACGTCCCCGCCTTCACCATTATGAAGTATTTCACTATCCTTTAGGGGATCTTCCGCAAAGAGACTTTATACAAAGGAATTACAACTTTGTCTACACAAGACCGGAGTACACAACTCCACCAACTCAACCCTCTACACAAGAGGCAGCACAAAGCCAATTGAGGTTACAAAGCTCTTGGTGATTCAACAAGATTACAAGCACTCTCTTTTATAACTTCCTATAGAGTAGAATATGAGTGTAGCTCAAGAAGTTAAGTGAGAGATGAAATTCAGTTGAAAGAATAAAAGGGCTTTAAAACCAACTAAAAATAGTTTTGAAAAAAAAGAACTTGAAGATTGTAAGCTAGAAAAACTTCTCTTTTGAAACAAATTTGAAAACTTGTAAACTTGTGTTATATTCTTATATCAAAACCAAAACCAATAACCCATATATATATGCAATGAATAAATACCATTTGTTAATCATACTAGGTCATTTGGGGTGTGTTTAGACACTTGGAAATAAAAAATGTCCGTTGGAATTCACTAAAAACAAAACAGATTCAAAAATTAACTATTATAGCTAACTGACAGGCTGTCAGTCGACGGTATCCAGAAAAGAGCCGTTGGCTCCGGGCGACCGCCCTTTATGGGAAAAACACAAGCTAGGGTCTCTTAGTTGATCCACCGATCGGTTGACCGCAAGGGTTAGCAGTCGACCGGTCGGTCGACCGACAATGTGCACAAACGTGCACGCCCCTTAACCAAAGGCCTGGTCGACCGGACGGTCGATCGTTTTGGCCTGAAATGAGCACCGGTTGACTGTTTGGTCGACCGACTTGGCCTGAAACAGTTTTCTAGATAGTTTTTGAGTTTCAAATATTTTTCAAAATATTTTGTATTGGTTTATAGGTAATGTAGCAATGTATTGGTGATGAAATACATGTTCTAAACTTGTTATAAAATTTTATAAAAATTATGAGATATGTATCAAAGCCAAACATGTAAAATATCAATACTATCAAAACTTGTATTTTTTGAAATCGTGTATTTTGTGTGTAATTTCTTGAGCATCACAACTATTATTCTACACTTTAATAAACTAATATCTTACAAGGCTGTAGGTGAGTACAAGATCTTCAACCGGGCTTGTCCATTAGGGACATCGAGTGTTTTGAGTTTTAATCCTGTATTTGAATCTTCTAGAGTTTTCAACACCTTCCTTTAGAGGAAGAAAACTCCTTAAATTCTTAAAATTCTGAAATATATTTAAACATGTGAACTTGATTAGTGCTAAATAACCACATATGTTTTGTTATCATCAAAATCATAAACCGGGTGATTGTAACCTTGGGCCAACATATTCAACTTTGCTTGACGGACAAAGTGTTGGATGAGCTTTCTATGGAGAAAACAGCATCCACGTTGTGAGAGCGATTTTAAAACCACTATCTGAAGAAGTCGTTGGCGAATCGATTGATTCTGAAGCAGCGTCTCTTTATTCTCCGTATGCATGAAGGTACACCTATCAAGTCTTACATTACAAAATTTTTTTCTATTATCAATTATTTATATAAGATGGATGTTAAGATAGAAGATGAGAATTAAGCACTTCTATTATTGTATTATTTACCTTCTTCATATAAGAACTTTAGGGAAGCTAGCATCTATAGAGGCAAATCAATTATTAAGGTTAAGAAGGTCAAGGAGCATCTGCTCAACAAGAACAAAATTGACAGTCAGTTGACAGGTGAGTCTCATCGTGATGATTCCGAGCAAGTTCACTTTTCAAAGGAGAAGAGTAATAATGGAAGTGCCATGGGTAATTCAAAACATAAGAATTTGATGTGCAACTGGTGTTACAAGAAGGGACACATTAGAGCTGATTGTTGGACTCGAAAGAAGAAATAACCAGATACTAGTGTCGCTGAACTGGCTGAAAGAGATGAAAAAATTGTGACGTTCTATCTGTTACAGACATATCGATTGATAACAATTTAGATGGATAATTAACTTTGGATGTTCACATCATATCAGTTACAATAGGAAGATGTTCTCATCATACACTTTAGTTCAAGATGGAGAAGTCTTCATGGGGAATTCTATTACGAGCAAGGTGATTGGCGAAGGAAAATCCAATGTTGGTCTCGTGATGGATGTATCACTACTCTTCAAGGCGTTCGTCATGTTCTCGAATTAAGGTAAAATCTCATCTCTCTTGGAACCCTACATGGAGAAGAGTTCAGTTTGAGTTCTGAAGGTGATCTTAGGAAGTTTTCAAATATGCCTGTTTTTCATCGATTTTTGCAAAGGGAAAAACTTACAAAAAAGGGGTCGAGGAGCTAAATTACAAGTAATTCTTTAAAATAAAGAAAATTACAGGTAGATCTCCTCTGAGATTTCTGAAAAAGTGTGCCGGTAGGAATCTGATCAGCGCGCGATCACTTTATCCCTTTGACGATGCGATCGATCAGACAATCAGATTGCTGCCTGATGAGATTCCCTTCTCGCCTGGTTCGGGGAATCGGAGAACAGAAGGTTGGTAGAACCCTCTTGTTACTTCTCAAACTGCCTCAACTTGAGAATTCCTTCTCGCTGGTTCTGGAGATTCCTTGAAAGGGAGGAAGATCTTAGGGTATTAGCACCCTGATTAGAGAAGTAGTTCTCTGAATTCTTGGAAGTAAGATAATAGGTCTTTGTTTTTAGTTGTCTCTCCTCTTTTTCTCTGTCTTTCAGCCTCTCTCCTTCGTCTGTATGTGTGTTCCTGGTGGGCTATTTATAGGGAGAGCAGGGGTATAATTGTCCCTTGAAAGTTTGGAAACAGATTGAGTCAATCTGTTTAAATCTGGAAATTAGCCTCGCCGCGAGGCTAGAATCAGCTTTTGCGAAGTTAGGAATAGCAGGTAATGTTGATCTCCTGATCCGCTTTGATTCTTTTCAAATAACTGAAAGATCTCCCCTGATCTTCTTACTTGTTTTAGGAGAGTCAAGAGTTTATGATAAACAACTGTCAAATTTGATCTCAGATTTGATCTCGATTAGATTTGATCTTGAATAGATTTGATCTCATCTGGAGATTCAATTGGTCAAAGGTAACCATAAATGACCCGCAGCGGGGCTACTTCGTCGAGCTCGCAGCGGAGCTGGGAGAAGCGTCTGGCGAAGTTAGAAAAAAAAGCTCTTCAGCTGAGCTGGAACTTTCGTGGCGAAGCTACCCATTAGCCTTCTGCGCGGCTGCATAGGATTTTGGGCGAAGTGACCGCCTGCGGAGTTAACTGAGCACCTCTTGCAGCGAAGTTCACGAGGGGACTCTCTGCGATGCTAAGCAATTTCAGCTTCTCATGCGAGACTCATCTTGTGGGCTCATGCGGGGCTAAGTGTTGAGCTAACTTAGTGTCCCAAGACCGGCGGGCCTTCTTACGAGCTTTTCTTGGTTTACTGTCTGCTTCGCCGGATCAGTAGAGTCCAAGTTACTGATTCGTCCCCTTTGAGATGGATGAAGAAACTGGTCGTCAGCTTGTCTGCCGCTTGTCTTTTATAAATGTCAGCAAGTTAGGCATTTGTTCAGGCCAGTCAGGAATCTTGTCCTTTTTAGAGTGTCAACAATGCCCATGTGAAGTTTCAGGCCGAATGTGTCAACGATGTATACATGTTGCGAGATTCGGAGGTTACAGTTGGTGGATTGCGGTTATCCTCGGTTGCAAGAGCGGAGGTTGTAGAACAATCAGAGTCTATGATGATTTCGAGCTCGGATGTTCAGTTTTACTCGAAAGCAGATTTAAGACTAGGCGCGCAATAAGGTAGTCCAGATCGTTACTTTTATGGAGGAGCAATTTCTCATAAATCCTGTGTAGATCAAGGAGATCGTTGGGTGATCAAGTTCAAGTCGAGCCTGAACACTTGTTCGACCTAATCAAGTTATGAACCCCATGATGGAGTTATGGAGAAGGAGTGAGATGGAGATGAAGTCAAGAGTTGTACAATTGTGCATTGATGTGAGCACATAGAGATAGTAGCTATTCTCGGACTTCAACGTATTCGAGTTAATGAGGAGATTGTTAGGATTGTGACTGGAATACATCATGAAGGTTGGTGAAACTTCAGAGATCAAAGAATGGACGTGCACAATAAACTGTGCACAATAGTAATCGACTGATACTTGATATAGTCGATTAATCATAAGGATTAATCGACTTATACATTGGTATAGTCGACTAGCTCTTGCCAGCAGAGGGTTGGGGTTCTCAGATTTTGTCAACGTAGTCGACTTGTAATTGGGTATAGTCGACTAATACATGTTATTAGTCGACTTATACTTTGGCCTAGTCGACTAGTGGCGGTTTTGGTAGTTTCCTGCTTGGGTTCTGTTTTAGTTTTAAGTTATATTCGAGTTTTTTTTCTTCTGAAGTGGTGACCATTCGTATTGATGGAGTTTGTTTAGGACTAGAAGAGTTTTATGATTTATAAATAACCCCTTGGGGGTAGTCTTCAATGTAATCGAAGAATTTATAATTCTTAAAAGGTGTAATTCATTAAGAAAGTGAGAGATTTATGTGAGAAGTTTTAGCCATAAGGGTTCACTGTTCTTGACGATCATCAAAGGGCTTGTAAGCTTCTTAGCGAAAGGTGTAAGTATTTTTATTATGCTTCCCCAAAGTTTAATAAAGTTTCTTCTCTTCTTTCATGGACGTACACACGATCTGTTTGATCGGTGAAACTACGTTATATTGTGTGTTGGCTTTCTATACTTCGATATATTTCTTCTCTTTTTCTTCTTGTTGCTCGTCGATTCTGTGTTAATTTCGCTGCGCTGCCCAGGATTGGACGTAGGGGCACAACAGAATGTACTTTTAGTAGATGATTTTAATAAAGTACATAAAAATTGAATGAGATATAGGGAGCTTTTATTCGTTAAAGGAACTTTCCTGCTCTTTATGTGTGGGCAGTGTTTTAAATATCGGATATCAGTGATATACCGGTCGGCAAAATTATATACCGGATACCGTGTGATATATCGCGATATGGTACTAAATACCGGTTGATATATCAATAGTAAATACATATAAGACATTAAGAAAACAAGTTATTATCCAAACATCATATAAAAACATCATTGAAATATCATAATGAACATAGAATAAAATAAAATGATCTCTCAAGTAAAAAATAATTATTATTATCAAAATAAGTAACTATATCGGCCGATATATCGGATATTTCATCTCGGATATCGACCGATATATCGGCCACGTGACGATATATCAGCCCATATCGGTCCAAAACGATATCCGATAATTTTTTGCACTTATCGTATCGTTTTGGATAAAATACGTGTATATCAGCCGATATACCGGTTATCGGCCGATATTTAAAACAATGTGTGTGGGACTAATGATAGTCAACCGCTCTGTACTATATGACCATGTGTTGTGGTTTATTCGGAGACGGGTCTCGCGCTGTCTTTTTGTTTAAAAAAAGTTCCTGGTGCAGGAATGTACTCTCAGAGATAGCCTTGGTGGACTAGATCTTTGAGGTACATGCGGAGAGACGGGCATCAGGCAGTTCGATGTCTCGGGGGGTCGTGAAAAGAGCAGTAATCCTTTGTTCCGGGACGAGAGGGATCATGTGGCTTCGGCTCTAGACGCTTCACCCAGGGTTGACCCTTGATGTCTTCGAAGATGTCCTGAATCAAGAGCTTCAGCGGAGTGAAGCTGTTGTCTACCCAGTAAGGTCAGAATAGGCTGTGCTGAGGGTTTAGGAATGATCGCTTCTTGAAAACGTCTTGACTGCAACTCTGGTTGTCGATGGAGGGGTCTTTATGTTGCGGCTTCGATTTGGCTCCGTCATCGATGCGGTTGAAAGATAAGTTGGCGGAGCTTTTCATTGCTTCCTCTAACTAGATGTACGGTTGGGTTCGATACAGGACCTCGCTTCAACGGGTGACGTTTTACTTCAGCAGATGTTTGTACAGCGGATAGGTGACCCGCAGTCTGCTGATGAATGTGAGAGCGGAGGCGTCTTCCCTGCAGTTGTGTACTTTGGCTAGTTGGTTCTGAAAGTAGCTAATATACGCTTTGAGACTGTCGGAGAGTTTCATCTTGACGACGAGAAGATGATGGTTGTTCTGCTTGAACTCTTGACGGGAGGAGTATTGTGCAAGGAACAACTCAGTAAGGCCTTTGAAGTTGTAGATCGAGTGCAGTGGAAGGGAGCAGAACCAGTTGGAGGCTACTCCCTTCAAGCTGACGGGAAAGATTCGACACAAGATGAATTTATTTCTAGCATGAAACACCATCTTGTCCTGATACTAGCGGAGATGTTGCACTGGATCGCTCTGACCGAAGTAGCGCTCATGAAATTGTGAATTTCTTAAAAAATTCTTGAGAAATTCACATCTCAATATGCCCTCTGAGATGGGAGAGTTAGCTGCATCTGTGGTGGCGGCTCTGAGTCGTCCGTGGATTGGCGCTCGTGCTTTCTCAACTCGCTTCTGCACAAACTTATCGAGATCTTGGACGCTGACAAACTCTCCAATTTTTCTCCGAGAGTGATCGTGTTAATCCCTTATGCCACCGGTCGAGTTTGTCGTTTTGCCTATGGAGGTGGCCCTTGGTTATTTTAAAGGGCCATGATCTGGGCGAGGAGTTTGTCGTTCAGACACTTCATCTTATTCCGTTCATCAGTTGCATTTTCTCGATCATGTGCCGCTTGCTCCCGCTCGCGGTCGAACATGGCTTGCTACTTCGCCATCTCCTCCCTCATGTCAGCGAACATTTGAAGGAGTTAGGCTTCATATGTTGACGGTAGGTGGATGTCTCCGGTTGTCACCTGAAGGTGCAGAGGGGTAGTCTCTTCCATGATGAATGGGGCTAAGGTTGAGGTTGCTCGGGGGAATGATCCCTCCCAATAATGGCAATGGACTTGCCTTTGGAGGTGGTCCTTATGCCAGTAGTCGACCGCTTCTTCGGGGTTATGGCTCATTGGAGAGACTTTTTGAGGATGGGTTTAGTAAGGGAAGAATCTGAGTGGTGAGATTCGGATCTCAATGAAAGCACCAGTTTGTGGTGGAGATTTTTGTCACAAACTATTGGACGATCGATTTACACCACAAGCGAGAGAATAGGATTTGCGAGTATGAGCAAATAATAAGAAACACAGACGGAGATAGACACAAATTTTACATGAAAACCCAGATCGAAAAAATCAAGGGGAAAAAGAGAGAAAATTCATTATAATCTGTGAAGTACAAGAATTATATGGGTTTTCTATGTCAGGCTTAGTGCTGGACTTCTTAGACCAAAGTGAAAATCTCCTTCTCGTTGGAGGAGAAGGTCTATTTAAGTTATGTTTGATCTGCGTGTGTGGGGGTGGATGATACGAGCGTGAGCTTTGTAATTGCACAACTGCATGTGTTGATTGGTTGTAACGGTCATGATTATTGTTATTTGATTGTTGGGATTGCATGAGTAGAAATCTGTCTCGTCCACAACTGCCCAGACTGGAGAGCGTTGACACATTATGCACGCGGGGGAGGATTGAATTGTGTAACATGTAGGCGTAGATCAATGGTGATATGTTGTCGTTGTCATAAACGGAGGTAAAGATCAAGGGTGATCTGTTGCCTTATCGTCTGATGGCGGAGATCAGAGATGGTCTGTTACTGTCGGTCTGTGTGGAGCATATCTCCAAATAGGAAAGCTCCGGGGTGACTGAGAGCATCAAAGCTATCGGGATGAAAGTGTTCTCGAGGTGAAGAACAACTTCTGGAGTGTTTCCGGTGTGGCAGAGGCTTTTGAGTACTTGGACACGCGACATCATCCCGCGGAGGTCAGATTTTAACCAATATAATTTTAATTATTAAAACTGAAATACTCTTATCTGCAATTGATGCTTTCTTCAACCTCTCAACTCTCTCTCCCCCCCCCCATCCTCTCTCCCATTGAATTCATAATTCTCATTGAAATTATAGTGCTCTAATTTCTCTCTAACCCATAATGCTAGAGCCCTAGATCTAAACTCAACTTCATGGTGCGATATTAAAATAAAATAGGAATTAGACAAGCGTTACCACACACCGAGGAAGTAATTAGAGCATACAAATATTAATTGATTAATTTAATTGTTCTATCCCCCTCTTGGCTCTTGTTGATATTTTCATAAAACACATAGATCACTAGCTTCATCCTCTTATTTTTCACTCCATATTCATATGGCGAGATCGCATCTGGGGCAGGCTGCAACCTAGCACATGAGCTAGCCTCAACACCACCATCTCAAGCAGCACGAACATTGTCCCCTTCGTACAAGCTTCCCATTGGTAACCTCACCGCCCCCTTCTCCTCTTCATATTCCGCCATCGTTTGCGCCGGCAAGAACGCAATCACGTCGGCCAACCCACACATCTCGTTCCGGAGTCGGGATGGGTCGTGAGCAGGCCCACGTGATGGAGAATCCGCGGGTCCGATAGAGGGGAGGAGGAGATCGTCGGTGGAGATGGGAGGGGCAGCGACGTCGCCGATGACATGGGCAGGGAGGCCGAGGGTGGAGAGGTGCATGCATCAGACCCGAAGCATCAGGCCCTTGCAGTCGACGCTGTGGACGAACACCTTTCTTGAAGGTGAGGTGGCAGCAACCTTGGAGATCTCGTCGACGAGGACGTCGAGTGGTGGGGGATGAGAAGGGGACGAAGAGAAGACGGATTGGATTTTATTCTGCCTATCTAATGTTTCTGGTGTTGAATATTATTGGTTAATTCAAAGTCATTTATTTGGCTTGCTTGACTCTCCCATGAACATATAGTACTTCTTCTTTCTTCAATTGAGTTTGACACAATCTAAGACTTTTCACAATTTATTTTTGATTTTTATCATCTGAGTAAGGTCCAAATCATATGAAATCACACCTATGTGAGATTTTTATTTTCTTGTTCATGTATTTGTTTAGGAGAAGGGTGAGCTCATAATAGGTGGGGTTTATGTGCTTCAAGAAAATTAAGGAA